>JASEVX010000007.1:50439800-50697807 GCA_031761405.1 Serripes groenlandicus | reverse complement strand
AGAAAAAGAATGACGTGGGGAATATCCACATGACGTTTGTTTCTGAAGTAACGAAATCAGGCACTGAGATAAACCCAGACTTTTAGATTCCCTCGACAAGTACCCTGATAGAGGCCCCCAGACCCGTACGGGACAAGGATACCAAATCGACCGAGTCAGGTATACACGTGTGATGCGATTATTGCTGACCTTAACGAGATGTCCAGTAATATGGAAAAACATACCGAAATACAAACAACAACGACAATTGGTGATCTCTGCTAAAAAGGCGCAAAATCAATTAAACAATTAGACAGTTTGACAACAGAGTTAGATAATCAATGTACAATAATGAGACACTATGTTTTCGACCGAATAAGACAATAATACAGTCCCTCAAAGCAGTAGACAGTCTTGGAAAAACAAGTAAGCCGGTACTCACGTCATCACTCCCTAACCTGTCTCCGCCCCGATACCTCCATGGCAGACAAAGAGTTACTGAAGAGACAAGAAGTTTAGCTTATCTCTAGAAACATGAAACATTCTTAAGCTCTCATACGTCATCTTTTCCAGAATATTTCTGAATATTTATGGCGATCACGACTCCTGAATATTGCATTTATTTATTTCCTCTCTTATCTCGTAAGAAGTTATAAATGTAGTGCGATCGCTTGATATTAATTACAAAATGTTACTTTGTCTACAGGTAATTGTGATGTGGTATATGTGAACGTTGTCATTATAACTACAAACGTATACAATTTTACTTCCTCTATAGGTAATTGTGATGTGGTATACGTGAACGTTGTCACTATGACTACAAACGTATACAATCTTACTTCCTCTATAGGTAATTGTGCTGTGTTATACGCGAACGTTGCCACTATAAACACAAACGTACACAATCTTACTTCCTCTATAGGTAATTGTGATGTGTTATACGCGAACGTTGCCACTATAAAACACAAACTTACACAATCTTACTTGCTCTATAGGTAATTGTGATGTGTTATACGCGAACGTTGTCACTATAAACACAAACGTACACAATCTTACTTCATCTATAGGTAAGTGTGATGTGTTATACGTGAACGTTGTCACTATGACTACAACGTACACACTCTTACTTCTCTAAAGGTAATTGTGATGAGTTTTACGTGAACGTTGCCATTATGAACACACACGTACACACTCTTACTTCCTATATAGGTAATTGTGATGTGTAATGCATGAACATTGTGACTATGACCACAAACGTACATAATCTTACTTCCACTAAAGGTAATTGTGATGTGTTATACGTCAACGTTGCCACTAAGACCACAAACGTACACAATCTTACTTCCACTATAGGTAATTGTGATGTGCTATACATGAACGTTGCCACTATGAACACACACGTCACAATCTTACTTCCTCTTTGGGTATTTGTGATGTCTTATACGTGAACGTTGTCACTATGACTATGAATTTCTAATTTTACTTCCTATATAGTTTATTGTGATGTGTTATACGTGAGCGTTGTCATTATGACTACAAAGGTCTAACCTTACTTCCTCTATAGGTAATTGTGATGTGTTATACATGAACGTTGTCAATATGAACACACACGTACACAATCTTACTTCCTCTTTGGGTACTTGTGATGTGTTATACGTGAACGTTGTCACTATGACTACAAACGTCTAATATTACTTCCTATATAGGTGATTGTGTTGTGTTATACGTGAACTTTGTAACTATGACTACAAACGTCTAATATTACTTCCTCTATAGGTAATTGTGATGTGTTATACGTGAACGTTGTCACTTTGAACACACACGTATACAATCTTACTTCCTCTATAGGTAATTGTGATATGTTATACATGAACATTGTCACTATGATTACAAACGTACACATTATTACAAACGTACACATTATTACTTCCTATATATGTAATTGTGATGTGTTATACACGAACGTTACCACTATGACTACAAACGTACACATTATTACTTCCTCTATAGGTAATTGTGATGTGTTATACACGAACGTTGCCACTATGACTACAAACGTACACAATCTTACTTCCTCTATATGTAAGTGTGATGTGTTATACACGAACGTTGCCACTGTGAACACAAAAGTACACAATCTTAGTTCCTCTATAGGTGATTGTGATGTGTTATACGTGAACTTTGTCCACTATGACTACAAACGTCTAATATTACTTCCTCTATAGGTGATTGTGATGTGTTATACGTGAACGTTGTCACTATGACTTTAAACGTACACATTATTACTTCCTATATATGTCATTGTGATGTGTTATACACGAACGTTGCCCCTATGACTACAAACGTACACATTATTATTTCCTCTATAGGTAAGTGTGATGTGTTATACACGAACGTTGTCACTATGACTACACACGTACACAATCTTACTTTCTCTATATGTAATTGTGATGTGTTATACATAAACGTTGCCACTATGAGCACACACGTACACAATCTTAATTCCACTATTTTCAAATACCATTGGTTTAATTTAACAATTTAACTAATGTATCAATACAGACGACATGTAACATCTTTTCAACACCAGTACTCGGTATGATGAACACGTTTACTTTAACCATTAACCTGATACAGACGACATGTTACACCTTTTTACACCAGTACTCAGGTATGATGAATACGTTTAATTTAACCATTTACCTGATACAAACGACATGTCACGCCTTTTAACGCAAGTACTCGGGTATGATGAATATGTTTAATTTAGCCATTTACGTGATACAGATGACATGTCAGGCCATTTTACTCAAATAATCGGGTATGATGAACACTTTTATATCATAAATGACGTCGCCAGCATGAAATAACGTCATTATATATTTAGGAAATATATCTCATTTTGAGTGATATACCGGCTCGTATATCACGATTTGGAGTTCAGGTGTGTAGTAATTAATCACGAAGGCCGAACGGCCTAAGCGATTAATTTATACACACCTGAACGACACATCGTGATATAAGAGCCGGTATGATATCTATTTCAATTCTAGCACTTCTTTATAACTTAAAGGGATACAAATTAAGGGTGAACTATGTTTTGACATGACGTTGTTTTCCTTGATAAAATCACGCGTAGGCTATTCTATATTTACTCCCCATTGTATTTGTTTTAGAAATATTTGTGTTTTGTTCAACTAACAAAACATTTTGAAATCAGTTATATTAACAGTCTATGAACATTTTATTTTTATTATAACTTTTTCAATTGTCTTAAACTCATCATGGGCAATTTGTTAGTGTCTTTTTCTAACACAACGTTTTCGACCGCGCCAAAAATGTTGGTAAAACACGTGAATGACGTCATTTAAAACAATAACGTCAGCGTTACAATTCAAATTTCCAAACGGCATTTACAACAAAAGCTCGTGACCTCATTCATAAAATGTCAAGCCCAACGTCGTAACGCATGCGCTCTGAGAAACGTTGCATGGAAAATACTCGGGAGGGAATTTCAACAGCCAAAAATAGTTCCGTAAATTTAGAGTGATATACTGCATTTAGATCACGCTCAAATCCTTCTTTGTGTATAGAAGAGAAATTGTCAATAGTGTTAGAATTTTCGGGATATAACTAGTGTAATAACAATGCTACGTAACGTCATAATGAAAAGCATTTAAAATGACCGCGCTATATAGCGACGTTATATACATTTTGCGCTAATAATCGTCGAATTGGAATTTATGATATAAATAGAACATAACTTTCGTGGTCATTCAATACAAAATTGTATTAAAAGAGTTTTCTAAAACGTAACGTGTTATATCTTTGATAGATACTTAGCTAAATAATAAGTAAGACGGTATGTAAATTGTTTATTATAGTTACATGAGAACATCAAACGTTATCATTTCAAGAGAGGACAATTTATCAAACACATTAGGGACTAACTGTTTAAATGTATCAGAACAAAAGTCCTTCAAAGTTATACATATTTCTATAAAAAAAGGTTTGTGTTTTGACCAAACCAGGGACGTAGATATCTACGTCCCTGACCAAACTAAACATATGTGTACACATGAGTTGATATGAACTTAACATACGTGTACACATGAGTACACTTCAACAGTCTGTTTAAGGACATACATACTCAATGTTTCATAGTGTCACACTGGTCCCGCATGGCCTTAACGTCAACAATATTCCTTAATCGTAAATATATAGCTCACTTATAAAAGTGTCATAGCTAAATCTTGTTTTAAGAAATACATTTGACTCCTCTACAATTGAATATAAAATATGGTCAGAAGTATGATACAGCTCCAGTATTCAATGTTTAAAAACTAATTCGATAAATAAAATTAATTAACTAAAAATTAATTAACTACATTATGTGTGTAACTGATAAATGAATTGATTGATTGATTGATTTGGGCTTTAACGCCGTTTTCAAATTTGTTTTATTCATATCAAGGCGATAAGCTTTCTCAGAGCAGTACCCCACACAACAAACTTTCCAAGCAACTGGCTGCTTTAACACATATACTGTTAGCTGATTGGTGAAAGAAGAATAACGCTTGTAACAGATACTTCTGTAAAACGTCGAAAAGAATATTTGATCTCACAATCCCTAAAGTGTCAGCCCGTGTCCCTACCGACAGAGGTAGCGGGTCTCGGAAACTAGTTAATGAAATAATGAAGTATGTACATCTTAATGTATATAACTAATGTAGTATGTACATATTTATGTATATAACTAATGTAGTATGTACATCTTTATGTATATAACTAATGTAGTATGTACATCTGTATGTATATAACTAATGTAGTATGTACATCTGTATGTATATAATTAATGTAGTATGTACATCTTTATGTATATAACTAATGTAGAATGTACATCTTTATGTATATAACTAATGTAGTATGTACATCTTTATGTATATAACTAATGTGGTATGTACATATGTATGTATATAACTAATGAAGTATGTACATCTTTATGTATATAACTAATGTAGTATGTACATCTTTATGTATATAACTAATGTAGTATGTACATATTTATGTATATAACTAATGTAGTATGTACATATTTATGTATATAACTAATGTAGTATGTACATCTGTATGTATATAACTAATGTAGTATGTACATCTGTATGTATATAACTAATGTAGTATGTACATATTTATGTATATAACTAATGTAGTATGCACATATGTATGTATATAACTAATGTAGTATGTACAACTTTATGTATATAACTAATGTAGTATGTACATCTTTATGTATATAACTAATGTGGTATGTACATCATTAAGTATATATCTAATGTAGTATGTACATCTTTATGTATATAACTAAAGAAGTATGTACATCTTTATGTATATAACTAATGTAGTATGTACATATGTACAGTACAGCTCACGCGGATAACGCATCGTCCGCGAGCCACCGCGGACAAATCTCAACGCGGACAAATATTTTGGTCCGCGAAGGTGGGTGGAATTCCACCCATCACCGCAATTTATTTTTATGTCCATCGCGGACGCAACAAGATAACCCCAGGGGGTTGATAAGACCGATCATCGTGGAGTTGCGGTGGAACCACCGCGGAATCGCGGTGATATTTTTTTGAATAGATAAGCTTTTTCTCGCCGTTTTGCTGGGATTTTTTTTTTATTTTTTAATTTTTATTTCATTACAGTACTAATAAATGTTGTTGAAGAGGATAATGATTATAAATCAGTACTAACTATAAAGCAGCATATATGCGTAACAACTTAATTCATTAAAATTCATCAATACAATTCCCCTAAACTTGATGTATTCTGTAAACGATACAACTACGTGATAATAAAACTGTTAATTCTGCCTGAAAGATGTGTAGCTTACTTTAAATATCACTAATAAATGCCGTAATTCCATTGTCAATCACCACAATTACCAATGCATTGTTCATTCTTAATCGCCTATAAATTATTTCTTTAAAACCTGTTTCAAAGTCGGCTGAATAACAAAAACAAACTTTGCAAACAAAGAAGTGTGAAGCGCCCCTGTTAGTCCCGGATTTAATTAAACAACCAAAAACTAATTATCTGAATTGAAAGAGATTACAAAGTCTCATTAATTGGCATGTTTTACTCATAAAAATACTTGTGAATTAAGGTGACGCAAACAAATTAAAATGTGTTTCTCTCATCTATACATGTTTTCATACAAATTAAGCAATTATTTTCGGGGGCGGACACTTAAATTCATTACGCTATATAATCTGATTTGATGACGATTTACTCTTGTCTTCAACTTGCGTATGTCAATTGAAATTCAGTGTTCACATTTAAAAGGGATATTTTGTGAATTGTAAGTGCTTTTTTCGTGTCAAAGAACATTGTCTTTAAGACAGTTATCTAAGCAGCACTCTTTCTTTCTGGTACGTTACGATATTGATGAACATTTTCAAGTGAGAAGCAGAGGATTCATTAAGGATACAGATCAGGTAATTTAACGTTTCTCACACAACTTATCCTTTTCCCTCATACAAAAGTATCTGCAGCAGACGACTTTAAAAATGTCTACTCAAAACTATGGAAAATCGTTATTGTTGTAGTTATAATTACTGAAAAAAAAAATGAAAGCAATGTTTTCAAAAGTCGTCTGCTGCAGATGCGTCAAGATACGTCTATATGTGGGAAAGGGTTAACAACTGATCTTCATAACACTTTAATATTCGAACCTGATTATGCTTGAGGTTACTTTCGGTGTTCTATTTTGCTGATTGTCGTGCGCTTTTTTTTATATTTTATATGAGTCAGTCCATCAATATCAACAATTTTCACACATGAAACTTACTTAGTGTGTAGATTCTGATAACACGGAGTACACAGTAAAGCATGTAGGTGGATATGATCAATGTAGACCAAGATCAACCTGCGCATCCGCACTGTTGATCTGGTCCTGCGCTGCTCGATAATTTGTCACCAAAGGTTTCAGTCAGATCAGAATACATGGATGCATATGAACATCATTATCTGTACTGTACTTAGTACTTACCATGTTTGAATGTGGGAAAGGGCTAATGACTATAGTCTCCAAAACGCAACAAACAACTGTTTTAAACTTTTATTTGTATATAGTGTAAATATCTTTTCAATACAGTATATGTTTACAAAAGTCGTGAATATATTTCATCTTTGCCACAATGTTTTCAAAAGTCGTCCACTACAGTGGCGTGTAAAATCGTCTTTTGATATGGGAAAGGGTAAACGTCTATACGTGGGAAAGGACTAACGACTTTATTCTCCAAAATGTAACATACAATTTTTGAACTTTTATCAATATTTACACTTTTATTTGTAGATATTGTAAATACCTTTTCAATATATGTTTTCAAAAGTCGCAAATATATTTATTAAGAGATTCAAGTACATGTACTGTATATACAGAATTCAAAGATATATATACAATGTACATGTATTGTAATTTAACAATATTTCTCTCTTATTAAAAAATGTGAGATAATCATATGTACGATAAACGTATATCCGATGTCTGCCATTTTCTATTACGAAACTTGACCTTATTGTAAACAAACACAATCTTCCACTGTTTTTCGAATAATTTGCTGAAATGGAATGAATTTTAGCAAGTTGTGTCATAAAATAATCGCAATTCGTCAATAAACGTGTACATGTACATAATCGGAAAAAAAAATACTTTTTAATAAAAGTATAACATTTTTACAGGTAAATATTGCGGTGGAATCGCGGTGATTTCAAAATAGATAAGAATAGATAAGAAGCTCGAATCGACGACATGTCAATCGCGGTGATATAATTAGCCCGTAGGCGGTATTGCGGTGATCATATAGGTTGAATTGCGGTGATTATCCGCGATGAAAAATATTTGTCCATCGTGGGATCGCGGAAAACGCGTTTTCCGCGTGAGCTGTACTGTATGTATATAACTAATGTAGTATGTACATCTTTAAGTATATAAATAATGTAGTATGTACATCTTTATGTATATAACTAATGTAGTATTGACATCTTTATATATATAACTAATGCAGTATGTACATCTTTATGTATATAACTAATGTAGTATGTACATCTTTATGTATATAACTAATGTAGTATGTACATCTTTATGTATATAACTAATGTAGTATGTACATCTTTATGTATATAACTAATGTAGTATGTACATCTTTATGTATATAACTAATGTAGTATGTAAATCGTTATGTATATAACTAATGTAGTATGTACATCTTTATGTATATAACTAATGTAGTATGTACATCTTTATGTATATAACTAATGTAGTATGTACATCTTTATGTATATAACTAATGTAGTATGTACATATTTATGTATATAACTAAAGAAGTATGTACATCTTTATGTATATAACTAATGTAGTATGTACATCTTTATGTATGCAACTAATGTAGTATGTACATCTTTATTTATATATCTAATGTAGTATGTACATCTTTATGTATATAACTAAAGAAGTATGTACATCTTTATGTATATAACTAATGTAGTATGTACATCTTTATGTATATAACTAATGTAACAATGCCAACCCCGCAACCATGAGGTAGGAAGCCATTACTAATACCTTTAATGTAAATGGTATGCCTCGGTCGGGGATCGAGCCCGCTACATCCCGCACACGAGACGGACGCTCTACCACTAAACCACCGATGCGGTTCTCTTGTCACCTGATGCCAATCAATTTATGTGATCATTATTTATGTACCGAAAGCATACATATGTTAAAAGAGATTATAAGCGAACGTTACCACATTAAAAGTACAATTACAAATATTGCTGCAAAATGCAGCACAAAAATGTTGCGCGGTGGAGCGAAACAGTCTTTAGACGAAATATACTCGATTCGCTTATTCCAAATACGGATGTGCAGTAGACGTATTTTTAAAACATTGTGGCAAAAGGAGAATGTCTCAATATTACTGAATAAAACTATTATGAACTTCCTTTGCTGCAATTGTTTCAACTTCAATATAAATCTATTTGCATAGATGTTTCCAAAATCATCTGTTGTCGAGTAACACATGTACTTGTAGTACTTAAATTATTGAAGTTGATGAAATATTAAACAAAAGCTAGTCATTTAAGAAAATCGGGAGCCAAGTAAGAAAATTCATAAATTACATTACTATTTGGTACGAAGTTGTGAATGTTTTTCAAAAGGAAATGAACAGAGAGGAAAATTGATCAGAATAGATCACCCTGAGTCTTCCGTTCAGGAGATAAGAGAGATATCACGTTAATCAACACATCACGGACAGTTTCTATGTACATAAAACGTTGTTTTTGTTATCTTAAACTTCAAAAACATTGTCGAAAATGTAAAATTTCTACGCGCTATTTCCTTTTTACCTCAATAACACTCGTCTGCTGCAGAAGCATCTACATTTGGGAAAGAGGGGTAGGGGTAAATTAATATGTATCGAAACATTACCAGGATTAAACTTGAAATAACATTTAAAAACCTTCAACACGTTTATGAAAAATACCTTTAACCAATACAGTTTATACGTGAGTATGTATCTATTTATAGAATGAAACAGTACACACTACACGATTAACGCATTCATAAATGTATTGGAAATATGCATAAAGCGCATGCTGCATACCTCGGCCGATTTCGTTACCCTATATCTTAGACGTAGTCTGCTGAGATGTGTTGAATGCCATAAGCTGGAAATGATATATTATTAAGGACCAGTAGGTGTTTATAATATCATCGAAATTACAAGAATTAATAAAACAAATAATCAAAATATCGCAAACATATACATGTATCATTTTAAATGAACTATAATTCAGTCTCTTCAAAACCAATTGTAACTGTATTTTGACTAAGGCATTTACATTTAGTTGATCGTAATAATAACTTCTCCTTTCAGTGTCAACTATTGTGAAATTACAAAGTGAGTGATCGCGACGCGCAATTAACACACACACATACACAATATTATTTCCTCTTTAATAAATTGTGAACGGTTATACGCATATTTTACCACTGGAAACACACACGCATACAATCTGACTTGCTAGTTATGTTATTGTGATAGGTTATACGCGAACGGTATAACTATAAACAAACACACATACCGAATCTTACTTCATCTTTAGGTAATTGTAAAATGTTATATATATATGTGTAAGTTACCAACATAAACACACACACACATACAATCTTACTTGCTAGTTATGTTATTGTGATAGGTTATACGCGAACGGTATAACCATAAACAAACACACATACCGAATCTTACTTCATCTTTAGGTAATTGTAAAATGTTATATATGCGTAAGTTACCAACATAAACACACACACTCAATTTACTTCCTCTTTACGATAAGGGTTGTCTATTTATACAATTAAACATGTATAATCAGTTCAACATTGTATTGACTGTCAGTGAACAGATCTCCTAAAGAAGACGACGTTTACCGCCTCGGTTTTGAAATCCGCGTTGGGTACAGAATGTCGCAGGTTTGATCCCAGCCGGTACATACCAAGTATTTTACAAATGATTGGAATCATGTTCAAATCAGACCTGTCCGAGTGGATCCGTCCCAACTATCATATATGTATATTAAAATGATTTGCTTAAAAAATTAAACTTCAAATTTCATGTTATAATGAATAAAACAGTTTAATGTTTAGAGTCACATTTCCTAGCCTATTACTGGTTTGTTTACATAGGGACTGTGAACAAGGCACATTTCCTAGCCTATTACTGGTTTGTTTACATAGGGACTGTGAACAAGGCACATTTCCTAGCCTATTACTGGTTTGTTTACATAAGGACTGTGAACAAGACACATTTCCTAGCCTATTACTGGTTTGTTTACATAGGGACTGTGAACAAGGCACATTTCCTAGCCTATTACTGGTTTGTTTACATAGGGACTGTGAACAAGGCACATTTCCTAGCCTATTACTGGTTTGTTTACATAAGGACTGTGAACACGGCACATTTCCTAGCCTATTACTGGTTTGTTTACATAGGGACTGTGAATGAGACACATTTCCTAGCCTATTACTGGTTTGTTTACATAGGGACTGTGAACAAGGCACATTTCCTAGCCTATTACTGGTTTGTTTACATAGGGACTGTGAATGAGACACATTTCCTAGCCTATTACTGGTTTGTTTACATAGGGACTGTGAACAAGGCACATTTCCTAGCCTATTACTGGTTTGTTTACATAGGGACTGTGAATGAGACACATTTCCTAGCCTATTACTGGTTTGTTTACATAGGGACTGTGACTAAGTGCACTGTCGCCGTGTTATAACTGAGATAATGTCAGTGTTTCGGTCAGTGTGCTTCTCACGATGGTTTACTGGTCCCAAGTTTACTAATCGTTGTTTGCTCAGCGCGAAACAGTTGTAACTGCTTCTTAAATTACATACATTTACAACTTTACGATTTGTGATAAACAGACATTCATCCCCTGACGATGTGTTCACATTTGCAACATGCATATTAAACGGATGAATGAAATTTAAGCGCAATCTATTATCTGTTGTTATCTTCGTGTCTCGTTTAATATTAATTGGCAAAACGAAAGAAATGACAAAACTTGCTTAACCCTTTCCCTCATACGACAAATCTGCAGCAGATGACTTTGAAAACATGCAAACAAAAAAAATGTTTCTATTGAAATTGTAAGTATGTATTTGTTATAGTTGAACAAAGTCTGGCAAAGGCAGAGATTGCTTATTATGAGCAATTTCTCTATGTGCCACAATGTTTTCAAAGTATTCTGCTGCAGAGGCGTCACAAAACGTCTGTATGTGGGAAAGGGTTAAACAATACAATAGTCCTGGTCTGGTATCGTAAGGCAGCAGATCCACTATAATACATACAAGTGTATACACAATAAATCGACGAAATAGTCAGCTTGAATAGAAGCAAAGCTAGTATATATGGCCTCATTTAAATCCCCAAAAGTATAAAGAAAACATAAAGAGAATGGTTTTTAACAGCAATTGATTTTCATAAAGTAAGGTATGCAGTTCCCTTAAGTTATCATTATATAACATTTAGAGACCCTACCACTTGATATTAAGGAACATCTAACTATGAGCCATCCCGCGAGAAAACCAACAATATGGCCTCTGCGTAATGTATCGATGCAGATCCGCTTGCGCAGTCTGCGCAGACTAATCCGGGCCGACACCATTCCGTCTCAGGGGGATAGAGGTATAGAGTAATGATTCCTAAAACAGAAAATCCACAGGAGGCGAAACATGTCTATCCGAGTTAGCCTGCGCGGCATGCTAATGGACGATGCGGATCGATACTATACGCAGAGTCCACAATGTTGGTTTTCTCGTAATTCGACTCATATAGCCGATATATATATATATAATTGTGTGCAGTATGACTGATTGGCTGGTGTCAAGATAACTGGACTGTATGACTATGTCTGGTATCGAATGTATAACACCTACGAGGCGGTAACACAAACTTTTCGAACTCAACTCTTTCTCACTTTCAGACGCTTTCTGACTCCTCTGCAGAACACGGATTCTAAAAACATTGCAGTAAAATAAGACAGCCAGTTGCGCGAAAGGAATGTTGTGTGGGGTACTGGTGTGAGAAAGAGGTATGTGAAGTTGGCACGAAATTCGTTATATGTGAATACAGATCAAGGTCGATATTCGGGAAAATGGTGCTATTGTATTTCAGACCATATAGAAAAGCGAATACCGATTTGATATTGAGTTGAAAATAAAGCCATGTCGATACTCGGGAAAATGGTGCTATCGTATTTCTGATTATTTGAATATGGAGCCAGGTTGATATTCGGGAAAATTATGATTGTGTCTTCCTGATCATATAGAAGGGCGAATACCGATGTTCGCCCATCTACATGATCAGAAAGACGCAATAAGCATTTTCCAAAATACCAACCTGGCTCGATATTCAGAACGTATTTCAAATCTGTATTCACACATCTACATGATCAGAAAGATGAAATCACAATTTCAAGAATATCGACCTGGTTCGATATTCAAATCGATTTTCAAATCGGTAATCGGACTTTTTCCTGATCAGAAAAACAAAATTAACATTTTCCCAAATATCGACCTGGCTCGATATTCAGATTTATATTCAAATCGGTTTTCGCTCTAATACTTAATCAGAAAGACGCACTTACTATTTTATCGAATATCGACCTGGCTTGATATTCATATCTATGTTCTAATCGGTATTCGCTCGAATACATGATCCGAAAGATGAAATCACCATTGTATCCAAAAAACGACATGCCTCGATATTCACATCGATATTTAAATCGGTATTAACGCTTTTACCTGATCAGAAAGACGAAATCAACATTTTTCCGAATATCGACATGGC
Organism: Serripes groenlandicus; assembly: GCA_031761405.1. Lineage (NCBI taxonomy): Eukaryota > Metazoa > Mollusca > Bivalvia > Cardiida > Cardiidae > Serripes > Serripes groenlandicus. Next base: position 50,684,404 of record JASEVX010000007.1, on the reverse strand, counting down.
TCGATATTCAGATTTATATTCAAATTGGTATTTGTCCTAATACATGATCATGTAGACGAAATCACCATTTTCTCGATTAGCAACCTGTCTTGAAATTCAGATTTATATTCAAATCGGTATTCGCTCTTATGCATGATCAGAATAACGAAATCCAATTTACTCGAATATCGACCTGGCTCGAAATTCAGATCTATATTCATATCGGTTTTCGCTCTTATACATGATCTGAATGACGAAACCACCATTTTCTCGAATATCGACCTGCCTCGAAATAAAGATCTATATGCAAATCAGTATTCGCTCTTATACATGATCAGAATAACGAAATCACAATTTTATCGAATATCGACCTGGCTCGAAATTCATATCTATATTCATATCGGTATTCGCTCTAATACATGATCTGATTGACGATATCACCATTTTCTCGAATATCGACATGGCTCGAAATTCATATCTATATTCATATCGGTATTCGCTCTAATACATGATCTGATTGACGATATCACCATTTTCTCGAATATCGACCTGGCTCGAAATTCATATCTTTATTCATATCGGTATTCGCTCTAATACATGATCTGATTGACGAAATCACCATTTTCTCGAATATCGACCTGGCTCGAATTTCAGATCTATATTCAAATCGGTATTCGCTCTAATACATGATCTGATTGACGAAATCACCATTTTCTCGAATATCGACCTGGCTCGAAATTCAGATCTATATTCAAATCGGTATTCGCTCTAATACATGATCTGATTGACGAAATCACCATTTTTCTCGAATATCGAGCTGGCTCGAAATTCATATATATATTCATATCGGTATTCGCTCTAATACATGATATGATTGACGAAATCACCATTTCCTCGAATATCGACCTGGCTCGAAATTCAGATCTATATTCATATCGGCATTCGGGCTTTTACCTGATCCGAAAGACGAAATCAGCATTTTCCCGAATATCGACCTGACTCGAAATTCATATCTATATTCATATCGGCATTCGGGCTTTTACCTGATCCGAAAGACGAAATCAGCATTTTCCCGAATATCGATCTGACTCGAAATTCATATCTATATTAATATCGGCATTCGCGCTTTTACCTGATACGAAAGACAAAATCAGCATTTTCCCGAATATCGACCTGACTCGAAATTCAGATTTATATTCGTGCCAACTTCAATTACCAGCCAGGACCTCATGAATAGGTAAACTGGTTGCCAATACTGTCATATTTGTAAGATCGGATTTTGAACGTTACAGTTATTTTCCAGAGGCTTATTGTTTAACGAGGTATTTAGATCCAGATCTGACGGTGTGGACGTACTGACTGATCCGAAGATTCGCTTATCGCAAGGAACCGGAAGATGGGTTTTCGTATGACGTAGCTTAAATGGCATTCTTTCCTTCTCTGAAAAAAAAAAAAAAAATTGTGAAATTATAGATAATGGTTATAATTATATGAGCCAGTGAATAAGAAAATGTACCAGCTGGCATTTCTGATTTCTGAGCATTGAACGTCTAGGGTCCTGTTCCACCAGACTTACTTAGCGCTAAGTCATTCTTAAATACTTAAAGCACATTTCATCGTTTTTATTATCCTAGTATTTTGTAAATTATGAAAAGTAGAATTTATTTCAAGTATATGATTAAGTAAACAGAAATAGTTACCTTGCTAACTATCAACACTTGTTGAGAAATGAAATGTTAAGCCTTTTCATTAGAAAAACAAAAATGATTGATTGATTGATTGAGTGGGATTAGCGCCGTTTTGAACAATTTTTCAGTCACATCACGGCAGCCAGTTCACCTATTCATGTGTTTCCTAACCTTCTCTCAAAAGTAATCCACACATTATACTTTCTAAGCAACAGGCTATTTTTCCACATAGACTGTCGGCCCATTGGTGAAAGACGAATGACGGTTATCACAGTAACATTTGTCAAATGTCGGAAAGAATGTTGGCCAAGCTGGGGTCCGATCTCACGATCCCTGGATTACTTAGCACTGAGTAACGTTGGTGGAATAAAGACCTGATCGTATTCTCCACCTGCTCGGTCTTGTCAGAATCTACACATGTTGACATAATCTTCTAACAAGCTTGTGTAAGTAAAATGAGCAGTCCCGCAAGAAAACCAACATTGCGGACTGCGTAAACCATCGACCCGGATCAGCCTAAGTATGCTGTGCAGGCTAACCCGAACAAACAATTTTCACCTCCCGTGGATTTTCTGTTTCAGGAATCATTACTCTATACCTCTATACCCTGGAGACGGAATATGTCGGTCCGGATAAGCCTGCGCAGTCGGTGCAGGCTGATCTGGGTCGATTCATTACGCAGAGTACATAATGTTGGTTTTCTCGCGTGACAGGCTCATATGTGAACAGTGTAGATCTTGGTCAGACTGTGCGGATACAAATACTGATCTAGCGTAGTGTGTATATTACGACTTATATCCGCGACGTTCCTACTTAACCGAAGCGTAGTTTGTATATTACGACTTATATCCGCGACGTTCCTATGAAACCGAAGCGTAGTTTGTATATTACGACTTATATCCGCGACGTTCCTATTACACCGAAGCGTAGTGTGTATATTACGACTTATATCCGCGACGTTCCTACTTAACCGAAGCGTAGTTTGTATATTACGACTTATATCCGCGACTTTCCTATTACACCGAAGCGTAGTTTGTATATTACGACTTATATCCGCGACGTTCCTATTACACCGAAGCGTAGTGTGTATATTACGACTTATATCCGCAACGTTCCTACTTAACCGAAGCGTAGTTTGTATATTACGACTTATATCCGCGACGTTCATATTACACCGAAGCGTAGTTTGTATATTACGACTTATATCCGCGACAATCCTATTAAACCGAAGCGTAGTTGGTATATTACGACTTATATCCGCGACGTTCCTATTACACCGAAGCGTAGTGTGTATATTACGACTTATATCCGCGACGTTCCTACTTAACCGAAGCGTAGTTTGTATATTACGACTTATATCCGCGACTTTCCAATTACACCGAAGCGTAGTTTGTATATTACGACTTATATCCGCGACGTTCCTATTACACCGAAGCGTAGTGTGTATATTACGACTTATATCCGCAACGTTCCTACTTAACCGAAGCGTAGTTTGTATATTACGACTTATATCCGCGACGTTCATATTACACCGAAGCGTAGTTTGTATATTACGACTTATATCCGCGACAATCCTATTAAACCGAAGCGTAGTTGGTATATTACGACTTATATCCGCGACGTTCCTATTAAACCGAAGCCTAGTTTGTATATTACGACTTATATCCGCGACAATCCTATTAAACCGAAGCGTAGTTGGTATATTACGACTTATATCCGCGACGTTCCTATTAAACCGAAGTGTAGTTTGTATATTACGACTTATATCCTCGACGTTCTTATTAAACCGAAGCGTAGTTTGTATATTACGACTTATATCCGCGACGTCCCATTAAACCGAAAAGTAGTTTGTATGTTACGACTTATATCCGCGACGTTCCTATTAAACCGAAGCGTAGTTCGTATATTACGACTTATATCCGCGACGTTCCTATTAAACCGAAGCGTAGTTTGTATATTACGACTTATATCCGCGACGTTCCTATTAAACCGAAGCGTAGTTCGTATATTACGACTTATATCCGCGACGTTTCTATTAAACTGAAGCGTAGTTTGTATATTACTCCTGATATCTGCGACGTTCCTATTAAACCGAAGCGTAGTTCGTATATTACGATTTATATCCGCGACGTTCCTATTAAACCGAATCGTAGTTTGTATATTACGACTTATATCCGCGACGTTCCTATTAAACCGAAGCGTAGATTGTATATTACGACTTATATCCGCGACTTTCCTATTACACCGAAGCGTAGTTTGTATATTATGACTTATATCCGCGACTTTCCTATTACACCGAAGCTTAGTTTGTATATTACGACTTATATCCGCGACGTTCTTATTAAACTGAAGCGTAGTTTGTATATAACAACTTATATCCCCGACTTTCCTTTTACACCGAAGCGTAGTTTGTATATTACGACTTATATCCGTGACGTTCCTATTAAACCGAAGCGTAGTTTGTATATTACGACTTATATCCGTGACGTTCATATTAAACTGAAGCGTAGTTTGTATATTACGACTTATATCCCCGACGTTCTTATTACGACGAAGCGTAGTTTGTATATTACGTCTTATATCCGCGACGTTCCTATTACACCGAAGCGTAGTTTGTATATTACGACTTATATTCCCGACTTTCCTATTACACCGAAGCGTAGTTTGTATATTACGACTTATATCCGCGACGTTCCTATTACACCGAAGCTTAGTTTGTAGATTACGACTTTTATACCCGACTTTCCTATTAAACCGAATCTTAGTTTGTATATTACGACTTATATCCGCGACGTTCCTATGAAACCGAAGCGTAGTTTGTATATTACGACTTATATCCGCGACGTTCCTATGAAACCGAAGCGTAGTTTGTATATTACGACTTATATTCCCGACTTTCCTATTAAACCGAAGCGTAGTTTGTATATTACGACTTATATCCGCGACGTTACTATGAAACCGAAGCGTAGTTAGTATATTACGACTTATATCCGCGACGTTCCAATTACACCGAACCGTAGTTTGTATATTACGACTTATATCCGCGACGTTCCTATTACACAGAAGCGTAGTTTGTATATTACGCCTTATATCCGCGACGTTCCTATTAAACCGAAGCGTAGTTTGTATATTACCACTTATATCCGCGACGTTCCTATTAAACCGAAGCGTAGTTTGTATATTACGGCTTATATCCACGACGTTCCTATTAAACCGAAGCGTAGTTTGTATATTACTCCTGATATCCGCGACTTTCATATTAAACCGAAGCGTAGTTTGTATAGTACGACTTATATCCGCGATGTTCCAAATCTCCCACGATATACACTCGGCCATTGCAGATTATTATGTACATGTTATGTACAGAGTTTAAGAAATTAATCGGAATGGAATATTGCATGTAATTCTGCAATGTGGTTTTATAGATTTGTGTTGCAAGGTCATCAAACATTGTCTGTAATTTCAAACAATTAAGATGAACAGTACAATATTACGCTAAAGTCTATATGATAATGAAGCTTTCCGTCTTTCCAGCTTAGCTGGCTAAGAAACAATAGCGACTGCTTGAGCAGCATGCAAAATACAAACTGCAACCCAGGGGTCGTGAATTCGATCCCCGGCTCGGCCATTCTTCCCTATGATTGACAGAATTTGTTGTGACTAGCATCATTCGTCGTTCACCGATGCGCTGAATAGTATATGTGGGAAGGTAGCCAATTATGTTGGAATATTTTATGAATAACAGCTCTGATTTATCAAGGTAGCCAATTATGTTGGAATATTTTATGAATAACAGCTCTGATTTATCAAGGTAGCCAGTTATGTTGGAATATTTTATGAATAACAGCTCTGATTTATCAAGGTAGCCAGTTATGTTGAAATATTATGTGAATAACAGCTTTGATTTATCAAGGTAGCCAGTTATGTTTGAATATTATGTGAATAACAGCTGTGATTTATCATGGTAGCCAGTTATGTTGGAATATTATGTGAAAAACAGCTGCGATTTATCCAAGAACCACCCGTAGTGTAAACTAGCCGCCGTGATAAAACTAAAATAGAGTTTAACACGGCGTTAAACTAAAATCAATGGATAAATATGAATTTGAATAAAGATTGCCGTTCTGCTCAACAGCGTTCTTGGAAGCGTTGGTACATGGATACTGCTAAAGCTTTAAGGCACGCTCTGTTCAAGTTTTATGACCGGTATTTCACCGTGGACTCGGAATTGCAAATATACTAGGAATTTCCCGTTAACTCGGACTTGGAACTAGCGAATGGACTTGGAATTCCTCATGTACTTGGACTTGTCCATGGACTTTGAATTAACCCTGTACAAGGAATTGACCATGGCCTTGGAATTGCCCATGTACTAATAATTGCCCCTGGACTTGAAATTTCCCGGTGACTTGGAATTCCCCACGTACATGGAATTGATACTTGACTTAGAAATTCCCTTGAACTCGAAATTGTGCTTTGAAATGTCACTGGACTTGGAATTGCCAATGTACTTGGAATTCCCTATGTACTTGGAATTCCCCATGTACTTGGAATTTCCCGTGAACTCAGAATTGCCAATGTACAAGGAATTGCCCTTGATCCAGGAATTGCCCCTGAACTTGGAATTGCCCACGTACTTGGAATTTCCTGTGAACACGAAAGTCCCAATGTACAAGGAATTGTATGACATATATTATATATGTAAAAGCAACTGAATAGATATACATACATTTAAATATAATTTAAAAATAAAATTTCCTAAGTCAATCAAGGGCCATTACTCCATATTTAGGATACAATGGAGTTATCTAACCTAATTGTACGATGGTCCTTAACAAATATGTGAAGTATGAAGTGATTTGAATGATGTAACTTTAACGTTGAGCTAAACACAAATGTTAAAACTGACCGAGTCCAAAATTAGCAAAACCTTAAAAAAAGGTTTTCCTAATGTTTGACACCATGCAAAACCCATTTGATATGTTGAAGAATTATATTTGATAAATAAATGATCACAATTAGAAAGAAATGTAACAAAAAACTAAGAATTTATCTAAAATTCTCAAAATCAAACAAAAATCATGTTTTTTACCCCGTAAAAGTCACACTCAGCATCTTCAACATACAATGTGAAGAAATGTATTACATGTAATTATATTCAAAATATGGAAGCCCTAACACAAGTACTTATTTAGAAAAATTCGAAAATTAAATGAAAAAGCCAACTTGCCCTAAAACTTTAACCACCCAAAAGCATGTGTTTTACCGCAAACAGAAGGTCACACTCAGCATCTTCAGCATATAATATGAAGAAATGTATTAAATGTAATTAATTTCCAAATATGAAAGCCCTAGCACAAGTACTTATTCAGAAAAAGTTAAAAAAATAAAATAAAATCCTACTTGCCCCAAAACTTTAACCACCGAAAATCATGTTTTTGACCCCAAAAAGAAGGTCACACTCAGCATCTTCAGCATTCAATGTGAAGAAAGGTATAAGATGTAACTATATTCTAAATATTAAAGCCCTAGCACAAATTCTTATAGAGAAAAATTAAAAAATTAAATGAAAATGCCAACTTGCCCTAAAACTTTAACCACCAAAAATCATGTCTTTTACCCCAAAAAGAAGGTAAAACTCAGAATCTTCAGCATACAATATAAAAGAAAGGTATTAGATGTAATTATATTCCAAATATGAAAGCCCGAGCACAAGTACTTATTGAGAAAAAAAAAAATCCAACTTGCCCTAAAACTTTAACCCCAGAAAATCATGTTTTTTTTCCCAAAAGGAAGGTCACACTCAGCATCTTTAGCATTCAATGTGAAGAAAGGTATAAGATGTAACTATATTCCAAATATGAAAGCCCTAGCACAAATACTTATGAATGAAAATCCCAACTTGCCCTAAAACTTTAACCGGACGCCGACGGAGACGCCGACGCCGACGGAGACGCCGACGCCGACGCCGACGCCGACGCCGGGGCGAGTAGTAAAGCTCTCATATTCTTCGAATAGTCGAGCTAATAACGAGATATGGACTCGATTTCCTATGAATTGTTACGGTATTAAACAGCTTTATTAAAGCAGTAAACATTTATATTATGTCCGACTTATGGTTGATACTAAGCAGGGATCGCTCGTTTGATACAACACCAATTTGACATCGAAAATGTTATTTAATAAGTAAATGACTGACATTTGTAGTTACCCTTGCACAGAATACGTACATTAGCCCCTCGGGAAGATTAAGATCAGACCATACATTCCCACTATTTGATCAGTGTCTTCACTTTGTGTTTATGAGATCAATGAATTTGATACCGAAACGAGCAGATCCTGGATCTACACTGATCGCATATGCCCGAATGTATACATCATTTTCACGTGTCGATGCTCATTTGATTTTTAGCGATATGTTATACTCATTTGACATTGCATGCTAGTATTCAATAAACGGTATTAATAAAATATGCCTTACTTTCCGTTGGACTTCGGTTAGGGTATATTTCATTGATCCTTTTCAAGCCTTCCGTCAAGTAATACTTCCATGACGTTACGGCTTCATATTCATTGATTGATTTGTTGTTCGTGGTTTAGTGCAGACATATCGCAACGGCATCTTCACCTTATCTTGTATTGCCCGGCTTTCTCAAACAAGTTCTCTAAAAACATTCTTTTCATGCAACTGACTGCTGTATTGTTTAACTGTTAGCCCGTTGCTGGAAGACGAATTGTCAGAAAGAATGTTGGAATAGCTGGTTTGCGAATTGTTCAAAACTTGCTGCCTTGATAAAAAATGAACATTGTTCATAACGACGTTAATCACCATCTAATCAATATACCAATTGATAAGTACAACGTGTCTTCGTGTGCTACCAAAAGAGTACAACCTCGGTGGTAAAGTAATAGAGCGTCCGCCTATGGTAAGGGAGGTCGCCGGATCGATCTCAGGCCGAGTGAAACCAAATATTTAAACATAATAGAAATGTTTTTCCTTCTTGGCGCTCAGGGTTGTGGGGTGAGCATTACGACTGATATGCTGATGTCAAGCTAAAACTACCAATAGTTCTGGTAATTTCCCTGGGAAATGCCGTGATGTAACTGAACGAATATTGAAAGTAGATCTACATGATTATTCTATATTTTAACGTACACTGTAAAGGGGCAATGCTGGATTACATGGTATAGCATTACGACTGATATGCTGATGTCAATCTAAAACTACCAATAGTTCTGGTAATTTCCCTGGGAAATGCCGTGATGTAACTGAACGAATATTGAAAGTAGATCTACATGATTATTCTATATTTTAACGTACACTGTAAAGGGACAATGCTGGATTACATGGTATAGCATTACGACTGATGTGTTGATGTCAAGCTAAAACTACCAATAGTTCTGGTAATTTCCCTGGGAAATGCCGTGATGTAACTGAACGAATATTGAAAGTAGATCTACATGATTATTCTATATTTTAACGTACACTGTAAAGGGGCAATGCTGGATTACATTGTATAGCATTACGACTGATGTGTTGATGTCAAGCTAAAACTACAAATAGTTCTGGTAATTTCCCTGGGAAATGCCGTGATGTAACTGAACGAATATTGAAAGTAAATCTACATGATTATTCTATATTTTAACGTACACTGTAAAGGGGCAATGCTGGATTACATAGTATAGCTATTTTAATAAGGATATTCGTACTTAACGTTTATCGGTCATATTTATTTCAACCTTTTTGTTTTGACACATTTGCAGAAAATGGGATCAAACTGTTTTTAAGCACATACTAAACCCCTTAAACCACCAGTTTTTATTTTGTCATGTAATGTATTGAGTACAAAGGTTAAAGCTATAATTTCTTTCATTTTCGTCTTTTGAAGGGTAAAAATATCATATCAGTTGTTTAGCTTTATTAGCACTTTATGACGCCCAAATAGCTACGTCATACAAAAACAGACCGACGGGACAGTGTGACCAACACAGATTCAAATCAGCCCACTCATTGACGCAGCCTGATCAAATTATTTTATGTTCGCCATTAAATTGTCACGCAGAGGTTGAAGCATGTATATCTGTATAATTGTTACTATGTTATGGCGAACAATTGACTTCACGATTATGCAACTTAATCGCAACTGCCATTCGTTTTTGAAATATTTGACGGACAGTTTTGTTTTTGCGTCTCGGTGATGTAATTGTTAAATAGGGAGTTTCCCGGCCTGATAATTAATTGGTTAGTTTAATTTGAATTAGTGCCGCTTTCAACAAGGTTAGGTCATATAACGGTGGCCATTTCATCTTTCCACGTGTTTCCCGGTATTCTCACAGTCACTAGTCCTTCACATAACAGTCTTACCAATCAAACTGCTGCTGTTCGTCTGAATATACTCAGATGTACCTTTTAACAAACTAATAAGAAATGTTATCTTACTAGTTTTACGTCAATCTAACATTTGATATCAAACTGGTGAGCCAGAAGATAATTTACGCCGCTTTCAACAATTGTTCGGTTATATCAAGGCATTTCCTAGGTAAGTTACCATTACTACATATCCTTTTATCCTGACACCAGCAAATCAGTCGTAATGCTAATCCCGCAACCTTGAGTGCAAAGGTTGGTAGCCATTACTACCAATTTTAAAGAATATGGTTTGACCCGGCCGGGGATCGAACCCGTGACCTACTACACCGAGACTGCCGCTCTACCACTACAACGCCGATGTGTTTTCCGTGTCACCTGACGCCACTCAATTAATGTGATACTTAATCACCCGAGACTACCGCTCTACTACTACAACCCCGATGCGGCTTACGTGTCACCTAATGTGATACTTAATCACCCGAGACTGCCGCTCTACCACTACAACACCGATGTGGTTCTCTTGTCACCTGACGTCACTCAATAAATGTGATACTTAATCACCCGAAACTACCGCTCTACCACTAAAAGACCGGTGTGGTTCCCTTGTCACCTAACGCCACTAAATTAATGTGATAAATTAATCACCCGAGACTACCGCTCTACCACTACAAAACCGATACGGTTCTCTTGTCACCTGACGCCACTCAATTAATGTGATACTTAATCACCCGAGAATGCCGCTCTACCGATACAATATCCGAGACTACCGCTCTACCACTACAACACCGATGTGGTTGCCTTGTCACCTAACGCAACTAAATTAATGGGATACTTAATCACCCGAGACTGTCGCTCTACGACTACAACACCGATGTGGTTCCCTTGTCATCTGACTCCACTCAAAAAATGTGATACGTAATCACCCGAGACTGTCGCTCTACCACTACAACATCGATGTGGTTCTCTTGTCACCTGACGCCACTCAATAAATGTGATACTTAATCACCCGAGACTGTCCTTCTACGACTACAGCACCGAAGTGGTTCTCTTGTCACCTGACTCCACTCAATGAATGTGATACTAAATCACCCGAGACTGCCGCTCTACCACTACAACACCGATTCGTTTCTCTTGTCACCTGACGCCACTCAATAAATGTGATACTTAATAACCCGAGACTGTCGCTCTACCACTACAGCACCGATGTGGTTCTCTTGTCACCTGACTCCACTCAATGAATGTGATACTTAATGACCCGAGACTGCCGCTCTACCATTACAACACCGATGCGGTTCTCTTGTCACCTGACTCCACTCAATGAATGTGATACTTAATGACCCGAGACTGTCGCTCTACCACTACAACACCGATATAGTTTCCGTGTCACCTAACGCCACTCAATAAATGTGATACTTAATCACCCGAGACTGCCGCTCTACCACTACAACATCGATGTGGTTCTCTTGTCACCCGACTCCACACAATTAATGTGATACTTAATCACCCGAGACTACCGCTCTACCACTACAACATCGATGTGGTTCTCTTGTCACCTGACGTCACTCAATTAATGTGATACTTAATCACCGAGACTGCCTCTCTACCACTACAACACCGATGCGGTTCTCTTGTCACCTAACACCACTGAATTAATGTGATACTTAATCACCCGAGACTGCCGCTCTATCACTACACCATTATTGTGGTTCTCTTGTCACTTAACGCCACTCAATTAATGTGATACTTAATCACCCGAGACTGCCGCTCTACCATTACACCATGAATGTGGTTCTCTTGTCACCTGACGTCACTCAATTAATGTGATACTTAATCACCCGAGATTGCCGCTCTACCACTACAAGGCCGATGTGGTTCTCTTGTCACCTAACGCCACTCAATTAATGTGATACTTAATCACCCGAGACTGCCGCTCTACCACTACAACACCGATGTGGTTTCCGTGTCACCTAACGTCTCTCAATTAATGGGATACTTAATCACCCGAGACTGCCGCTCTACCACTACAACACCGATGTTGTTCTCTTGTCACCTGACGTCACTCAATTAATGTGATACTTAATCACCCAAGACTGCCGCTCTACTACTACAACACCGATGTGGTTCTCTTGTCACCTAACGTCACTCAATTAATGTGATACGTAATCACCCGAGACTACCGCTCTACCACTACAACACCGATGTGGTTCTCTTGTCAACTTACGTCACTCAATTAATGTGCTACCTAATCACCCGAGACTACCGCTCTACCAATACAACACCGATGTTGTTATATTGTCACCTAACGCCACTCACTTAATGTGATACTTAATCACCCGAGACTACCGCTCTACAAGTACAACACCGATGTGGTACCCTTGTCACCTGACTTCACTCAATTAATGTGATACTTAATCACCAGAGACTGCCGCTCTACCACTACAACACCGATATGGTTCCCTTGTCACCTGACGCCACTCAATTAATGTGATACTTAATCACCAGAGACTGCCGCTCTACCACTACAACACCGATGTGGTTCTCTTGTCACCTGACGTCACTCAATTAATGTGATATTTAATCACCCGAGACTACCGCTCTACTACTACAACACCGATGTGGTTTCCGTGTCACATGACGTCACTCAATTAATGTGATACTTAATCAACCGAGACTGCCGCTCTACCACTACAACACCGATGCGGTTCCATTTTCACATGACGTGATACTTAATCACCCAAAGCATACATTACACAATGGTCTACGCCAATGATAGCTTTAAATGATGGATGTAGTGCAAAATATACCAAACACTGGGTATTGATCAGTATAAGCGAGAGCAGCTTCATAAACGGCCACAAAATTCAGATTCAGTTATTCGAAAATGTATCGCTTTCATGCGATACTTCAAGACAAAGCAATGGGGACAACAAGCTGCTAAGCCATATAGACCAAGGTTGCGTTCCTTTACATTGTTTAATTTGTATGTCACCTTTCTCAGTGATACAGACGGCATCTGATGTGTCTACCGCAGACACTATTTTAATACATCTTGGGAAAAGAAGGAATCATTCACGTTAAACAAAAAAATGACTTCCTTTTCTCATATTGATATTGCTGAACAAATTTGACCTGATCCCGATCATTTGTATAAATATGTAATCACAAGGGAGTACTTGCCCATGTGAAGTTATCAACTTCTCATCGATGTCAGGAAAAATGGACCATCTGAACTGGTTAATTACCCAGCAAACGCCATGATATAACTGAACAAGTGTTGAAAACGTCATATAAGAGCATTCCGACAAACACATCTATACATGGTTTATGTACTTGGAACGATTGTTAACCATATTTCGGAGTATCAGAATATCATGGTTATGCTTCCTTTATCATTGCTGATAATGCTGCTTATCCCAATGTCCTGCATACATCACCTTTGTAGCATACACCTTTGAATACATATAAGCATAACAATGAACATTGTATATAAAAATGGATTAACTTATGAATGTATTTAAACCATTGCGGCAAAAGAAGAAATGACTCATCATGAACAATTTCATTTTTAAAGAGACATCTGCAGAAAATGCGTCACACTAAGTCTGCAAAGTCGGAATGGGTTTACCCACAACATAACGGATCAAGCGTAACGTGTTTTAGCTTTGATAAATACTTGATTGAATAATAATCTAGAATGTATGTTAATAGTTTATTATAGTTACATGTGAACATCAAACGTTATCATTTCAAGAGAAAGCAATATATCAAACACATACGAACTAGCTGTTTAAATGTATCAGCATTGATATTGTTATGTTAACCTGGTGTCTAGTTACATGTTATATTTATCCCATAGTTACTGTAGTAAAAGTCATTAAAATACAGTCTGGTTAACACACATATATAAACTTTACAGGATTCTTAGGTTGATCATGATCTACAATGATAAACACTTTATTTAATTATCATACACAGAGTAGTTAGAATGTTGATCAAGAAGTTATCTTGCCGAAATCTCATTTGATAATTATTCCTGGAATCGATTTGTTTTTTTATTCGGGTTCTGTGATTTGTTATTTCCTCTGTTGAATGTATCACTCAAAATAATAGTCGGGTTCTTTGATATTGTATTTGATCTGTTGTTTACATCACTCTATTTGAGAATGTGTTTCTCTGATATGTTATTTTCTCATTTGACTAAATCACTGTATTTGGTAAAGCGACTGTGAGTTGCTTGCAGGACGCGCTGGTTGATCTGGGTGTTCACTCACTTACATTTGTCTGGCCTGGTTTTTTTTCCTTGAATTGAGCGCATCATATTGAGAGCCGGGTTCTGTTATAAACTAATGTTCATGCTGCAGGTTGCTCTGGTTCTACACTTGCCGCCAGTATCTTTATTTTATTTTCTGGAATACAGTTCACTTAGAGTCGGCTCTTCAATATGTTTAGTCTGTGTTGTATAAATCACTCTATCTGATAAACAGAAACTGTTACCTCACACGAACCGAGAAAATGACTAATATAAAGTCTTATCTCTTTCACAATATATAACTGCATAAAGACGTTTCTTCCCAGGTGTTCCGTCTTGTAATACTCGTATGGTTGTACACTGTGGTGATATAATATGAATAATGTTTGATATGTTGTATAATTCCCTCTATCTGATAAACAGAAACTGTATTGTTACACAATCTGTGTAAATGACTAATATAAAGTCTGTTATCTCGTTCACAATATATAACTGCATACGGTTCATTCATCCTCGGTGTTCCGTTTTTTAATACTCGTATGGTTGTACACTGTGGTGATATAATATGAATAATGTTTGATATGTTGTATAATTCACTTTATCTGATAAACAGAAATTGCGCTTCCCCAAAAATGACTAATATAAAGTCTGTTATCTCTTTCACAATATATAACTGCATACGGATCTTTCATCCCCGGTGTTCCATCTCGTACGGTTGTACACTGTGGTGATATAATATGAATATTATCTGAGCCGTACCCAGCTATATAAATGTTATCTTCTCTATCTACTGCCACACCGTATGGATCCACCAGTTTATCATCTTTATATACATTTTGTACATTACCGTCTAGATCCATACTCGTTACACTGTTGTTACCCCTATCTGATACGTAAAGCGTGTTCTGATCTCTACTAAGTACAATATGGCTGGGTGATTCAAACAATGTTTGTCTTCTGATATCTGTTGTTATTGTTTTCAATATTTTCCCACCTAAATCAATGATTTTAACGGAGCCAGGAGCTTCAAATGAGCAAATACATGTTTTGTTTGTATAAACAATACCACGACTCTTACCACCAATATCCACTTCCTTCATTACAGACAATGTCTCACCAACCTTTATGAATACGAGTTTATTGTCACATGTAACGACGATCTGATCTTGTTCTACAAGCGTTATACCCCATGGCTGTGTAGGTAGTTGTATACAGGATATCACCTTGTTATTGTTAACGTCAACAATCTTTACACTGGAGTTATGAGTAACGCGTACGTTACCACTGTACACACACATATAAAGACACATTATTAATCTTTAGGTACTTTTGAAAGATTATACGTTAACCTTACCACTATACACATACATACATACACAGTCTTAGTCCCTTTGCACTTCTGAAAGATGATACGTGGTACGTTATAACTATAAACACACATACAGACACAGTCTTACTTCCTCTTTAGGTACTTCTGAACGATTATACGCGTATGTTGCCACTATAAACACACATACAGATACAGTCCTACTTCTTCTTTAGGTTATTCTGAAAGATTATACGCGTACGTTGCCACTATAAACACACATACATATACAGCCTTATTCTTTAGATACTTCTGAAATATTATACGCGTACGTTACCATTATGAGCACTCATACAGACACATTGTTACTTCATCTTTAGGTACTTCTGAAAGATAATACGCGTACGTTACTACTATAAACACACATACAGATAAAGCCTTACTTCTTCTCTAGGTACTTCGCAAAGATTATACGCGTACGTTACTACTATAAACACACACACAGATACAGCCTTACTTCTTCTTTAGGTACTTCTGAAAGATTATACGCGTACGTTGCAACTATAATAACACATACAGACACAATCTTACTTCTTCTTTAGGTACTTCTGAAAGATTATACGCGTATGTTGCCACCATAAACACGCATAGAGATACAGTCTTACTTCTTCTTTAGGTACTTCCAACAGATTATACGCGTACGTTGCCACTATAAACACACATACAGATACAGCCTTACGTCTTCTTTAGGTACTTCTGAAAGATCATACGCGTACGTTACCACTATAAACACACACACACATACACAACCTTACTTGCTCTTTAGGTACTTCTGAAAGATTATACGCGTACGTTACCACTATAAACACACACACACATACACAGTCTTAATTCCTCTTTAGGTACTTCTGAGAGATTATACGCGTACGTTACCACTATAAACACACACACACACACACACACACACACACACACACACACACACACACACACACACACACACACACACACACACATACACAACCTTACTTGCTCTTTAGGTACTTCTGAAAGATTATACGCGTACATTACCACTATAAACACACACACACATACACAGTTTTAATTCCTCTTTAGGAACATCTGAAAGATTATACGCGTATGTTGCCACTATAAACACACATACAGACACAGTCTTACTTCTTCTTTAGGTACTTCTGAAATATTATACGCGTATGTTGCCACCATAAACACGCATAGAGATACAGTCTTACTTCTTCTTTAGGTAATTCTGAAAGATTATACGCGTACGTTGTCACTTTAAACACACATACAGATACAGCCTTACGTCTTCTGTAGGTACTTCTGAAAGATTATACACGTACCTTACCACTGTAAACACACATACAGACACAGGCTTACTTCCTCTTTAGGTACTTCTGAAAGATTATACGCGTACGTTGTCACTATAAACACACATACAGATACAGCCTTACGTCTTCTGTAGGTACTTCTGAAAGATTATACACGTACCTTACCAATGTAAACACACATACAGACACAGGCTTACTTCTTCTTTAGGTACTTCTGAAAGATTATACGCGTATGTTGTCACTATAAACACACATACAGATACAGCCTTACGTCTTCTGTAGGTACTTCTGAAAGATTATACACGTACCTTACCAATGTAAACACACATACAGACACAGGCTTACTTCTTCTTTAGGTACTTCTGAAAGATTATACGCGTACGTTACCACTATAAACACACATACATATACAGCCTTACGTCTTATTTAGGTACTTCTGAAAGATTATACGCGTACGTTACCACTATAAACACACACACACACATACACAACCTTACTTGCTCTTTAGTTAATTGTGATAGGTTAAGTACCCTGGAGGTCAACTGTTTAGAAAGATTATTCATATGTATAGAAGACCGGGACTTTAGTAAATAGTATGGATGGGACGCAAATAATGTCGACTAGAATAGATTAAAGATCTGCTAATGCGGGGTGAAATTTGTGTTCTTTTATTTCAAATATGTTTTAACGTCGAATTCATTAGATTCACTATTATTTACAACACCAAAACGATAAATGTATGTTTAAATTAATAATAGTCTGGAGGTTAAAGATATATTCTACCGACTGTCAAGGTATTATAAATGATGCAGAGAGCAATCAACAGAACAGAACACAACATATCGATGTGTTACCTCCCTGAGATTCAGCAGGTGGGGTTGTATTGGTTTATTACCTTAGTTATTTTTATTTCGATGTAAATATAAAGTGTCTGATCCGTCCTGTTCGCCGCGATGTTACCTTAGCTGTGGAAAGCGGAGACACACCCGAAACAAATAAAAACACAAAAGGATAAAGGTAAACATAGGGGTAATATGGGATTATACGTTAACCTTACCACTATACACATACATACATACACAGTCTTAGTCCCTTTGCACTTCTGAAAGATGATACGTGGTACGTTATAACTATAAACACACATACAGACACAGTCTTACTTCCTCTTTAGGTACATATCGATCTTTTACTTACCTACCTGAACTTCCTGTGTCTGTATGTGTGTTTACATTGGTAAGGTACGTGTATAATCTTTCAGAAGTACCTACAGAAGACGTAAGGCTGTATCTGTATGTGTGTTTATAGTGACAACATACGCGTATAATCTTTCAGAAGTACCTAAAGAAGAAGTGAGCCTGTGTCTGTATGTGTGTTTACATTGGTAAGGTACGTGTATAATCTTTCAGAAGTACCTACAGAAGACGTAAGGCTGTATCTGTATGTGTGTTTATAGTGACAACGTACGCGTATAATCTTTCAGAAGTACCTAAAGAGGAAGTAAGCCTGTGTCTGTATGTGTGTTTACAGTGGTAAGGTATTATAAATGATGCAGAGAGCAATCAACAGAACAGAACACAACATATCGATGTGTTACCTCCCTGAGATTCAGCAGGTGGGGTTGTATTGGTTTATTACCTTAGTTATTTTTATTTCGATGTAAATATAAAGTGTCTGATCCGTCCTGTTCGCCGCGATGTTACCTTAGCTGTGGAAAGCGGAGACACACCCGAAACAAATAAAAACACAAAAGGATAAAGGTAAACATAGGGGTAATATGGGATTATACGATACAAAGATAATCTACCGACTTTCCAGGTACCAACAATAATACAACGAGCGTACAATTAATCTATAAAACAGAACATAACATATCGATCTTTTACTTACCTATTCTGTCGATTTCCTCATCCCATTATAATCCGTTATCTAAACATTTTAATATTTCAACAACTTGACAGTCTCCATTTTGAAGATACTCCCACAATAGATAACATTTACATCACATGACAATTATGTTATCATATTTCAACCCATGTATATTGAAGTTTTATCTTTAAACTTTTCCCACATGATCCTCGTATACCAATCCATACAGGCCTGCGACAGACGACTTTTGAAAACATAGGCTAGAGTTAAAATCTATAATAATAATTTTTTCAATGATTTACCTTTGCCCTATATATATTTTCATTTATCGAGTTTTTCGATATTTTTGCCTAGATGTTTCTTCAAAGCTTTCGTATGTGGGAAAGGGTTAATAAACATCGACACATGCCGAACAACAACCGTGTACGCGTTCTATATTACAGACGCAGGTGTAGAAAACGACTGGTCCGACTTTGCTGATTTATTTGTTTCACAAGGCAAGACATACAACAATGAGATAAGTTAGCTGAATCCGTTCAGGACTGAATTTACTGAAGTAGACTCCCCCATGTTCAAACATGAGGCGACCCCATTTTTCATGAAATATGAGCTTTTTAATATTGTGATAACTAAATGGTAAACCATGATGATTTCAGGTGAGCCAGTATCGAGCTGTCTCTCATTGATATCAGTGATACATATATGTATTGTTTGCTAAGTATTGACGTTTACGCTGACAGAGCTTAACTAATGTATTTTATATCGATTGGGAATCAAACTTTCAGCTTATATCACTCATTCGGATCCGAATATGTAAGTTAGCTATGAACTCCTAGTGTAAGAAATACCATTATCCTCCTTAGACGGAATGTGTCGGACCGAATAAACCTACACGGACTGCGCAGGTTGATTTGGGTCGATACATTACGCAGATACCATAATGTTGGTTTTCTCGTGGAACGGGTCATATAAACATTAACATAATACAAAGTTGGGTATAATAACAGAATGTTTTTTCCGAGAAGTTGGGGATGTAATATATGGGTGTAAAATTCGCATATATGTACAGTTATTCGTGAAAGCGATCACATAGGCCCTAAGCATATAACATATGCTTGATATTGAACCTTGTCGAAAACAAAACATACAAGCGTCCACGAAGGAACAGGTTTGTAAATAAAGCTGAAGTACGTACAATTTGATAGATTACAATGTAGCATTATAATTAATATTTTATTTTTACGTCTGAGTGTTGTAATATATAAACTACGCTTCGGTTTAGGAACGTCGCGAATATAAGTCTAAACCATGAACAGTGAGTGGAATGATGATTAACCTCACTTTACCGCACACAGCTTACAGCAAATCTGCAGCAGACGACTTTGAAATAATCTAGTCAAAAATATGGAAAACCTCTATAAATGAAAGGTTAATTACTGGATAGAATTGAAATCATTGTGACAAATAGAGAAATTGCTCATTATGAGTTATTCCTTCTTTTGTCACAATATTTTCAAAAAGTCGTCTGCTACATATGTTTATTGCTGTGTTACGCTGCTTTCAACATTAGTTCAGTTATATCACGGCGACAGCTCACTTACTCATTATCCCTGGGTAAACAAACCAGTACTACAATGTAGGCTAGAAAATATGCCTTGTACAAGGGCACTCCACCATGGCCGTCGTGCAGCGACTGGGGATCGAACCCGGGACGCCCGAATTCAAATCCCCGACGCTAACCACTCGACCACGGAGGATTCTTGTCTGCTACAGAAGCGTGAGGTTTAAATATTCCACTGACAAATTAGACTATGAGCACACTCAGACACTTGATACTACGCGGTAAACTGATAGGTGAGACCGGATAAGATAAAGGTGAGACAATACATTAACAAACTTCAACCCTTATTGGCGGCTTCCTGTAGGGATGCTTAGAAATTTCGGACAAGGAGAATATTTAGACCTGCCTGCGTGACTACATATGGGGATTTCTCTTTGTCCTTACTACGTACATTAATTTAAGGTAATGACTTTTAAAACATCCCTTTTAGACTCTATATACATGTCTGAGTTTTACAAAATCAAAACAAAAGACAAAGGCCAGTATATTAATTGAATGTATGTACATTTTTATATAAGCGAAATTCATACTGTATCTAGTTTAAAGGGACTGAATCCCATATGAGAAAAAAGCGGAAAAAAAAGATTTTTTTTAAAAATTGCTATTACCTTGATGTGTTTTGCATGTAAGGCATTGACATTTGCTGACTGATGTACTACCATATATGCACACTATTATATTGCCGAGATTTTTCGTTATTTTGCATTGTAAAATCTACTGGGTTAGTAACCCAGTAAATCTAAAAATATCGCTGTATATTTATCACGTGATCACTACAACCGAATTGACATCTCATTCGCAGAGTTGTCGTTCCTTACACTCGCACATACATGAATGTAATGAGTCGACTAAGTGTTAGAGAATGCCGAATTAATTCCACAAATTCAAATGAGCAAGAGGATATTCCACGGTATTTTTAAACGGGAAAACAAGCAGCGGACGTTTTTTAACTGCTTATTTCCTATGAAATAATGAAAAACAAGACTTGTACGACCTACTACAACATTCCGTTACATATATATCGACGTATTTTGGATTATTTTGTTTTGTTTGTTTGTTTGGAGTTTAACGCCGCTTTCAACAGCTTTGGTCAAATCACGGCGGTCAGTGCACCTACCCATGTTTTCCTGGCTTTCCCACACCAGTACTTACACAACATTCTTTCGAAGCCACTGACTACTTTCTCACATAGATCAGAGGTGAGAGGCAATGGAAAGCATCGCCCGAAATAATGTCGCCGCAACCGGGTATCGAACCCGTGACCTCCAGATCAATATTTTGGATTAATTGGAATAAGTATAAAATATAACGATTTTGGACCATTATGGTGTTCAGTCCCTTTAAACAGTAAACTGAATTGGTTACCTGCCTCATACGCTTTATTAGTTCGATAGTATTGTTAAACCGGCAACCATTAAACAAGAGGCGCGCGGTAAATGTACTCTGGTTCCTTACATGTTATCATATGTTACGCAGTAATTAGATGAAGAAGCACAGACATGAACATATATATAAACCACAGACATATCTGTTTCAAGATAATTGTTTCCGTCTAGTTGAAATGTTAATGTTTATCAAAGTTAATCATAAGATTCACAAGAAAATAATCCAGGTAGTACTAAAAGGGAGGTAATTTGAAGTATACGCACACTTTAACTAAGTGCAGCAAATATTTTTCCCATTTGGTCTGACGCATT
Source organism: Serripes groenlandicus (assembly GCA_031761405.1). NCBI lineage: Eukaryota > Metazoa > Mollusca > Bivalvia > Cardiida > Cardiidae > Serripes > Serripes groenlandicus. Next base: position 50,662,275 of record JASEVX010000007.1, on the reverse strand, counting down.
TGTATAATAATACACATGTATGACGATCTAAATAAACAATTTGAAAGGAGTACAAATATTTAACAGAGTTAAACATTTAAAAACATGTTCAACAGCTATCCGTTTCCCACATATACAACAACCAATTTGGTAGAGGAAGTTCACGTTGTGCTGGGTTAGCTAGTCTCAATATAAAATCGCCAATAGTGGAAAAATACTTATACACAAACGGACGTTTCTACTTTTAGTACATACAAGAACGGTTCATACTTTAATTTACTTTAACATATTTGGTATATTGAAATGGGTCAGTCAACATCCTTAGTTGAAAGCATTAGAAATCAAGTGAAAACATTTGTTTATAACTTTTATATTCATACCTATACATTAGGGTATCTATAAATAATTATCGAAATGTGTACACATTTATCTTGGCTTAAATTTATTTTGGTGTTGTTACTATTTTAAATAATAGTTTCCATTCATATAATTTCAATGTTTGTCAATCTTATTCATACGAATCACAGATAAACATCTTGGTATTGCGTAAAGGGAGGTAATTTGAAGTATATATATATATACATATAACATTCTTCAAAAGGATGAATATATCAGCATTACCGTCTACAGTTTAAAATGTTCTAATGTTTGTGGATTTAAATGTTCTTTTTTCTTATGTCTACATGTACAACGAAACAGTGCGGCTTCTTTCTGACGCTTTGCGTCAAACATTCGTCTTGTAGTCGATAGGGAGATTTATAAATTTCAGACGAGGAGCTACCAGAACTACGAATATTACTGGAGCTACCAGAACTACGAATATTACTGATTGGTAAGACGGGGCATGGGAAGAGCGAGACAGGTCATTCAATACTGGGCAAACCTGTCTTCTATACTTCCCATGGAGCGGTTTTGTGCACAAATATAATTATAGCCACGGTCCATTTCTCATTTATTTCGAAACAAGCTTTAAGCTTATATGAACACTGAATTTCAAAACGTAAACTATTCCTTGTTCCAAATGAAGGGACCCTATTTTATATGTCGTAATTTTTTTTTAATAGTTTCAGGTGAAACAGATTGATATGCCCTGCCTGACCCGAATCTGTATTGCTTACAGAAATCTTGATACACCTTAGGCACCGAATGAATGAATGACGATCGGTTCAGCTATTAATTTCACATTTTACATTTATATGAGACAAACGCTCTACCGTTTCACTACTATCTGCCACGATCATCATTGAATTATATGTATATAACAATGATTTCTAAAAGAGTAATGCAGTCAATATAAGGCTTTCAACTTATTTGTAAATGACATTCTTTAACAATGAACCGCCTCGGTGGTATACTGGTAGAGTGTCCACCCCGAGTGTGGGAGGTAGCGGGTTTGATCCCGGGCTGGGCGATACCAACGACTTTAACAATGGTAGTTATGACTGCCCTCCTTGGTGCTCAGGGCTGCAGGGTTAGCATTACGTCTGACTGGCTGGTTCTGTATAAATGGACAAGTAGTACTGGTAACTTACCCAGGGAACTCCGTGAAATAACTGAAAACTTGTTGAAAGCGACGTAAAAAACAAACAATCAATCAATTTTAACAATGAAATAAATATGTGTTAACATGTTAGTTTCAATATAGTCATCATCGTTATCTGTGTTGACAGATTTAGGTCGCCAAATTGTGTGGTATCTATAAAGAATGTCCGTAAAATATAGGTTCGTCTAGTGTAAATGTCAGTACTGATTTAGTTAAAACAATATATATTTACACAGACATCATACAAATGAATTATACAACATGCGAATTGAAGAGAAAACGATAGGCTTTTTTGAAACGTATATAAACGTTTTTGCTTGCACTATTTACACCAGTAAATAAACATTGGGGTGGCTCAGGCATGATATTTTAACGCTATCATAATACACTGGGAAAAGTACCTTAAGTACATCTCAATATTTTCACTTATCAAGTGTTGATACAATGTAGTTTATACTGTAGATACTGTTTTCGCTCATGCAACCATTATATAATTGTATTTATATCTTCTCTCTTTTATTCACAGTCTTCCAACAGGTTTGGCTGCCACACGCTAGTTTCGGACACGCCATGGTTTTTTGGCACAGAACTGACCACATAATTGACCACACATTCTGAATCACACGCTAATCTTAGACATATTCTACTAGAATGCTTATTAGAAACAATTCCTGGACGAGATGCAATACTTGCTGTGTTTAGAAAGGGTGAACATATACACCTGAGCTGCAAGTAATCCAAACTTTGTTCTTTGAGCGGATTGTTGAAAACGGCATTAAACTCCAATCAATCAATCAATCTTTGAGCAGTTCGGCAGAGGAGTTGAAAAATATGCTTATTTAGTCTTAACGCACTGCAGTACCGACGATGAAGCGCATGAATATCCTAAGAATGATACACATAACTCACTGCTCCAACTCGCACAACGATGTGGAAAGCGAGTTATTTCGATCAATAACAAAGCCTCCTAAAGCAAAAGAGATCAAGTCCAGAATCTTGTGAAACACATCAAGGTTGTAAGACAGAAAAACCGCAACCGTTCCTTCATTTATTAAAAGTATGCAATTGTTAAAATATTGCGCAGAATAGGAACATACCTGATATTTCATCTGATTCATTAATCACTATGGAAAAAGGTAGATCCTGATAGTATTTGCATACTTCAGTCAGACGTTTCTAAATTCATCAAAGATACTGATGGAAAGCAACGAGAAAAGAATCCACGTGGTAACCTTAAAATAATCGATGATTCTCTAAATGAAAGTGGACTATTGTTTCTAGACCAGTCAAGGGCAAATGAACATTCTCGCAGATGCATGTCAGTAACGTAAGTGACATTGAACTCGGTATCGCCCGTGGACTCGGAAGTGGCCGTGGACTCGGAAATGACCTCATACTTGAAATTGACTCTGGACTTGAAGTGACATTGAGCTTGTTATCGCTCGTGGACTCGGAAGTGGCCGAGGACTCGGAAATGACCGTATACTTGGAATTGACTGTGGACTTGGAAGTGACTGTGCAATCGGAAATGACCGTGAGAATTTCCCGTAGACTCGAAAGTTACCACTTTCTCGGAAGTGACCATGGAGTTATAAGTGATTGTAGATAATATTTTTCGATTCAATGGTTTCGAAACGAAGTCGACAAGTAGACAACTCTTCTGTGCGAATTTACCTTTTTACCAGTCTCGAATCATGTGTATGCTTTTATATATTTCCATAGTGTTTTACGACGTTTTCAACAATGTGTCGACATCTTTGTTATGACCAGGCTGGGGATCAAACCCGCGACATCTAATAACCGAGACGGGCATTCGATCTCCACACCCCAAATGCCGTTGACTTTTATTTATATGTAAACTAACAAAAGAACATTTTCGAAATTTCCATTTTTTTTTTAATTTCCCTGTTCAGTGGACCGAGTGACTTATTCGCTTTCCACATAGACTTTTAGCCCATTAGGCGAATCGTCTGAAAGAATGTTGGCAGAGCTGGATTTTGACCTTCGCGACGCTAACGACTGAGTAATTGGGCTTTTGGCTTCATTTTCTTTCATACAGTTTCAAAAGGCATACATTACTTTCCGTTGTACTGAAGTTATATATTGACTGTTTTAAAATAAACCTGTTTGTTCCCTTTATAGACACGTTATCTGTTTCTTCCCTCGACCTAATTTGCTTGAGTCAAACGGACCAACTCGGCAATTTACGGAAATATGCATGGGGAATATTGAAACTATTGTCGTTAAAAGAATGACGTAATACCAGTTCCGGTTAATTGTTATTCATGCGCTTCTTTTACCATCGTTGTAACTGCATCACAGTACAACAACTATTCCCGTTGTTTACGTTAAATATAGCGATTGACAGAAGCCTAGGTGGTGTTATCGAACAAAGCCGAGCTGATTCGGTTATTAATGAGCCTGTCCAACACGATTTCAATATGTTTACTTCATGTATCTACATATCATACTATATATGTAAAGCAACATTAAATGCACTTTACAAAGTAACATGGATGTAATTACAAGTGCTATGTTAACAATAAGAATATGTAGAATATATCACCTTTGCTTAAACATGCTAATTCTTATATATGCATACTTCACATTGAATACTTTTGACAATAGTGAACAGTATATAAGACCCGCCAGGCAGAATTGGATGTCGATGCATCCGCAAACAATAACATCCCAACTGAACCAGAGTTGTCATTATCCTGCTATATCTAGAAACGTCATGGATGCAAATGCTGTCGAACAGATGGATGTGTATCCTCACTTGTTTCAGTACAATATGTAGAAACGTCAATGCGAAAAGCGTCATTTGTCTTCTACTAATGTGCTAACAGTGTATGTGGAAAACCCGCCATTTGCTTGGAACGACTGTTTCCTGGAGAACGTGTGTGAGGAATGCATGAAACACATACATATATGAACTGGCTGCCGTGATATGACTTTAATCGTTGAATACGGCGTTTAACCCCAACTAATCAATCAATCAATCATCAATCAGTTAATTGTTTTTTTCGTGTGCTAGCAAAAAGGTTTCACATCGGTTGTGTAGTGGAAGAGCATCCGCCTTGTGCGAGGGAGGTCGCGGGTTCGATCCCCGACCGGGTCATACACAAGACTGTACACATGGTACTTATGATTTGTTCGTTCTTGGGGCTCGCTCAGGGTTGTAGGGTTTGCATTCAGACTGATTCGCTGGAGTATGGATAAAAGTACCAGAAGTACTAATAACATACCCATGAAACGCCTTGATATAAATGAACCAATGTTGAAAATGGTGTAAAAAAACATACAAACAAACAAACGAAACCTTCCATTTGACGCGGTTTATGTGTAGATACATGATTGCTCTTTATTGCATACTTTCATATTGTCCCGTTCACTTTGCATTGAAAAAAGTGGTCATGATTTTTCGATCATGACCGCTGTCAAGGAGTGATCATGACCGTAGATAAGGACGTGCGAAAATTCTGCATAATTAACGTGCTAGGGACTACTTTTGTTATGTAAACAAACATAGCTGACCTAAATATCATTGTTAAACCTCACGGGACTTTGTAATGTTCAATTCTCATATATTGATAATGGACAATTTCTTACTGTCTCATGCTAACAGTACGTTTTTGACATGAAAACAGTCTAAAACGCTCATCTAAAATGTTGGTTATGCACGTGTATGACGTCATTTAAAAAGATTACGTCACCGTTATAATTCAAACGGCATTTGCACACAAATTACTACTTATTTAAACAAACAGTTTGATTCTAATTCGGAAGCAGATTTAACAATTCTAGATAATAAAAAAAAACCTCCAGAACGTAAAGCAAATAGTTTACAATATGAAAGTATGCAATAAAAAGGTTATTGACCCTGCACTGTGAAATCATCGTTGGACCTCGTTCTTTGGCGAACGTAGCCTCGCAAGCTCGGCAACGTCAACCAAAGAACTCGGTCAAACGATGATTTCACAGTACAGGGTCAATAACCTATAATATTCATTTCAAGTTGTATTGACCTTGAATTAACTATTTTTGAATTTACAACGTAAAGGGGAAAGGTGTAGCACACTGGCCAGCTACATCAAATTGTCCACGAGGAAAACACAGGTAAATAAACGAGATCATATAGTGATACATTTATTTATTTAAATAGGTAAACTAGAGTCTCACGACTCTCTCTCTCTCTCTCTCTCTAAGGCATAACTATAATTATCTGACTCTCCCCAGAGACATGCCTCTCCTCCCTCTATCTCTGCATGTCTCTCTATCTATCCAAATGTCTGTCTATCTATTCACAAAAACATACATTTATATACTACAGGGCTGGCGCCGTATACACGTGATATCCCGTATATAGTTATACCCTCATGGATCTAATATCTCACATGTATACCTCTATACCTCTACCCTCATTGTGTTACAAAGGGTCAATGCTGGAGTATCTGATAAGGACAATTGTACTCAACGTTAATCGGTCGTATCTAGTTTTTATCCTTCTTGTTTTAGTTTTACAATTTCCGTTTTTGAAACCTATTTATAACACTTTCGGTTCAGCCGTTTATAAGCACATACTTAAACCCTAAAACCACCAGTTTTAATTTGTTCATATACTTTATTGAGTGTAAAGTTTATAGCTTTATTTCCTGTCATTTTCGTCTAGCTATATTTCCTTTCATGCTCGTCTTATAAAGGTTAAAACATCAATCATACCAGTGAATAATAGTGTTTTCTTCTAAAAGCACGATATGACATCCAAAAAGCTAAATTTTCAAACATCTTACAAAGACATGCCGACGGGATAATGTGATCAACACAGATTCAGATAAGCCTGCTCATTGACGCAGCCTGATCAAATCGTCATGCAGCTTGAAGCATGTATATTTGTTGAATTGAACATTATGTCTGAAAATTGACTTCACGAGTATGCAACTTATTCGCAACTGACAATTGTTTTTGAAATATTTGGTGGACAGTTTTGTTTTGGCGTCTCGATGGTGTAATGGTTAAATCTGGAGTATCCCGGTCAGGTCAGTGATTGGTTGATTGAATTTGAATAAGTGACGTTTTCAACAAGTTTCAGTTATATAACGGCGGCCAGGTCACATCTCCACGTGTTTCCCGTCTTTCTCACACTAGTCCTTCACATACCAGGTCTATCAAGAAAACTGCTGCTTTCCGTCTATATGTTGAATATACACCTTTTGACAAACCAATTATAAATGGCATCTTATTAGTTTTACGTCAATGTAGGATTTAATATCAACTTGGAGAGTCAGAACATGATTTAGGCCGCTGTCAAAACTTGTTCAGTTATATCACGGCGTTTCCCGGGTAAGTTACCATTACTACTGGTTATTTTAACCAATTAGTCGTAATGCTAACCCCGCAACCAAGAGCGCAAATGTAGCCAGCGATAACTTCCACTTGTAAAGTTTATGGTATGACCAGGCCGGGCTTCAAATCCGCGACCTCCTACACACGAGACGGACGCTCTATCACAACACCACAGATGCGGTTCCCTTGTCACATGAAGCCACTAATTTAATGTGTTATTTGATTACCCAAAGCATACATTAAACAATGTTCTACATCAATGATAGCTTTTTATGATGGTTGTTGAACATAATTTACCAAACAGAGCTTAAATCGCAAAGGGGTGTTGGTCAGTATAAGCGAGAACACCTTTATGAACGGCCACATTTCAGCTCCAGTTATTCGAAAAGGTATCGTCGTCATGCGAAACTTCAAGACAAGGCAATGGGGACAACAAGCTACCTAGCCATATAGACCAAGGTTGGGTTCCTTAAAAGAGTTAGCATAACAACTGACTCATCAATGTCAAGATAAATTGACGACCTGTATTGGTTAATTACCCAGCAAACGCCATGATATAACTGAACAATTGTTAAATAAGGCATAATACAGTATTCCAAGAAACACATCTATACATGGTTAAGGTACGGGGAACGATTGTTAAAACATATTCCATCGGATCAGAATATCATGGCTATGTTTTCTTTATCATTGCTGAAAATGCTGCATATCCCACTTTCCTGCCTACATAACATGTACAGCATACAACTTTGAAAACATATAAGCAGAATAAACAAATATCTTTAACAGTGGACTGACTTACTTATATATGTACAACATTACGGCAAAAAAAGAAATTGGTCAACATGAACAAGATTATTCTTTCTAGAGTCGTTTGCAGAACATGCGTCAAGTTACATATGCAAAGTTGGTAAGGGTTTATCCGCAACTTAAAGTATCAAGCGTAACGTGTCATAGCTTTGATAAATACTTCACTGAATAATAAGTAAGAAGGTATGTAAATTGTTTATTATAGCTATGTGTTAACATCACACTTTATCATTTCAAAAGAAAGCAATTTATCAAACACATATGAAGTAATTGTATAAATGTATCAGAATAAAAGTATTTCAAAGTAATACACATTCCTCTGAAAAAGCTTTGTATTTGACCAAACTAAACATATGTGTATACTTGAATTGATAAAAACTTCAAAAGTATGTTTTAAGACGTACATAATACAACTGTAAATCATGTTTCATATGTTAACACTGGTCCTGCGTGGCCTATACGTCAACAATACAAAGTCATACATATACGTAAATTATATACATACATCGTAAATATATGGCCCACTTATAAAAATGTCATACCTAAATCGTGTTTAAAGAAAAACAAAATACTTATGATTTCTCTGAATTAAACAATTAAATATCAAATATTGCCAGACGTATGATACATCTCCAGTGTTCAATGTTTAAACTTATTTCGATAAATACATTTAATTAATTGCATCGTGTGTGTAACTGGTTAATGAATTGACTGATTGGGACTTAACGCCGTTTTCAACAACTGTTCAGTCATATCACGGCGACCAGTTCACCTACTTATGTATTTCCTAGCTTCCTCACACCAGTAACTCAAACAACACACTTTCCAATCAACTGGCTGCTTTTCCAAATAGACTTTTAGCCCATTGATGAAAGACGAATGACGCTTGTCTTTCTTATGACAAACGTCGGAAAGAATGTTGGCAGAGCTGGAATTCGAACTTACATCCCAACCCCTATATTGACATCCCGCTACCGGGGCTCGGAAACTGGTTAATGAAATAATGTATTATGTCCTATCATGAATGAACAACATGCCTGTGCATCAATGTGAATGATCCAAATACCAACTGTAGTTACTTGAAACCATATGAGATTCGTTGGCAGACAGTGACAGTGTACATTGCATAGATGATCGTCTGTTGTCGAGTAAAACCTTTACTTGTAGTACTTAAATTATTGCAGTTGATGAAACATTAAACAAATGCGAGTCATTTAAGAAAATCGGGAGCCAAGTAAACAAAATCATAAATTACATTACTATTTTCTACGAAGTTGTGAATGTTTTCAGAATAGATCAATCACCTTGAGCCTTCCGTTCAGGAGATTAGAAAGATAAATCCACCCTGTAGCACGTTAATTAACACATCACAGACAGTTTCTATGTACATAAAATCATATAACCATAAAACACCTTGATATAACTGAATCAATGTTGAGAGTGGTGTAAAAACACCATGAAAACAAGAAACGAAAACTACTACAGTATAGCTCACGCGGAAAACGCGTTTTCCGCGATCCCACTATGGACAAATATTTTTCATCGCGGATAATCACCGCAATTCAAACTATATGATCACCGCAATACCGCCTAAGGGCTAATTTGACATTTCGTCGATTCGAGCTTCTTATCTATTTTGAAATCACCGCGATTCCAAAGCAATATTTACCTGTAAAAATGTTTTACTTTTATTAAAAAGTTTTTTTTTTTTCGATTATGTACATGTACACGTTTATTAACGAATTGCGATTATTTTATGACCCGACTTGCTAACATTCATTCCATTTCAGCAAATTATTCGAAAAACAATGGAAAATTGTGTTTGTTTACGATAAAGTCAAGTTTCGTAATAGAAAATGGCGGACATCGGATATATCTTTAAGGTGCGGCCATATCGTACATATGATTATCTCACATTTTTTAGTAAGAGAGAAATATTGTTAAATTACAATACATGTACATGTTCATTGTGTATATATCTTTGAATTTTGTATATACAGCAAGTTGAAGACAAGAGTAAATCGTCATCAAATCAGATTATATAGCGTAATGGATTTAAGTGTCCGCCCCGAAAATAATTGCTTAATTTGTATGAAAACATGTATAGATGAGAGAAACACATTTTAATTTGTTTGCGTCACCTTAATTCACAAGCATTTTTATGAGTAAAACATGCCAATTAATGAGACTTCGTAATCTTTTTCAATTCAGATAATTAGTTTTTGGTTGTTTAATTAAATCCGGGACTAACATGGGCGCTTCACACTTCTCTGTTTGCAAAGTTTGTTATGGTTTTGTTTTTGTTATTCAGCCGACTTTGAAACAGGTTTTAAAGAAATAATTTATAGGCGATTAAGAATGAACAATGCATTGGTAATTGTGGTGATTGACAATGGAATAACGTCATTTATTAGTGAGATTTAAAGTAAGCTACACATCTTTCAGGCAGAATTAACTGTTATATTATCACGTAGTTGTATCGTTTACAGAATACATCAAGCTTAGGGGAATTGTATTGACTAATTTTAATAAATTGAGTTGTTACGCATATATGCTGCTTCATAGTTAGTACTGATTTATAATCATTATCCTCTTCAACAACATTTATTCGTACTGTAATGAAATAAAAATTGAAAATTAAAAAAAAAATCCCAGCAAAACGGCGAGAAAAAGCTTATCTATTCAAAGAAATGTCACCGCGATTCCGCGATGGTTCCACCGCAACACGATTATCGGTTGTATTAACCCCCTGGGGTTATCTTGTTGCGTCCGCGATGGTAATTAAAATCAAATCGCGGTGATGGGTGGAATTCCACCCACCTTCGCGGACCAAAATATTTGTCCACGTTGAGATTTGTCCGCGGTGGCTCGCGTACGATGCGTTTTCCGCGTGAGTTGTACTGTATGGGACGCGGTTTATGTGTAAATACATGATTGTTCTATATTCATTTCAAGTTGTATTGACCTTGAAGGAACTGTTGTTAAAATAATAACGTAAAGGGGAAAGGCTCAATACTGCAGTATGTGATAAGGAAAATTGTTAATGTGTGTATACCACGTGACTTTTGACGTCAAATTGGCATTGTCAGACGGCAATAATGGCTCTTGATAAGATGTAAAAAATATTTTTATTTGTTTTATTTCTTCACCCTTTTAAATGAGACTTGGTGCAGTTAACGACACTCCGGTAAATTCCGGAGATAGGACACTGTTAGCGGCGTAGACCGCACCGTGTTTCACTAAAAATGATGAAGAAATAACAAAGTTACCTTTGTTTTACTTCTAAACCGAAGCAAAATATTGCTATCCGCGTAGCAATTGAGACGTCAAAAGTCACGTGGTATACACACACTGATTATACTCAACGTTAATCGGTCATATATAGTTTCATCTTGTTTGGTTTAGTTTTATAATTCCCGTTTTTGAAACATATGTTTGAACATTTTAAGTCATATAACGGCGGCCAGTTCACATTTCCACATGTTTCACGGCCCCCTGACACCAGTCCTTCACATACCAGTCTTACCAAGCAAACTGCTGCTGTCTGTCTATATGTTGAATAGACTAAGATGTATTTTTTGACAAACCAATAAGAAATGTTTTTGTACTAGTTTTACGTCAATGTAAAATTTGATATTAAACTAGAGAGTCAGGAAATGGTTTACACCGCTTTCGATAATCTTTAAGTTATATCACGGCGTTTCCTGGGTAAGTTACCAGTACTACTGGTCCTTTTATCCTGACAACAGCAAGTATGTCGTAATGCTAACCTCGCTACTATGAGCGAAAATGTAGGCAGCTATCACTACCACTTTTAAAGTATACGGTATGACCCGGCATGGGTTCGAACCTGCGACCTCACACACCCGAGAGGGACGCTCTACCAATAGACCGCCGATGCGGTTACCGTGTCACCTGACACTTCTCAATCAATGTGTTATTCAATCAGCCAAAGCATACCTAAAGCTATGTTCTACACCCATTACAACTTTGTATGATGTTTTTTGTAAAATATTGACCAAACAGAGGGTGTTGTTCAGTATATGTGAGAACACCTGTATGAACGGTCACACTTTCAGCTCTAGTTGTTTAACAATAACTTCCTTTTCTACTATTGCTATTACTGAACAAATGTGACCTGATTATGACCCTTGTGCAACTATGTTATTATATGTACAATCATATGTACAGTTATCAACTTTAAAATGAGTGTATTTTATACAAACCTAAACATTTAAAATGGTATCATTTTACCACCTTGGCGCTCAAAATTGTTGGGTTAGCTTAACAACTGACTCCCCGATGTCAGGATAAATGAATGAACCACCTGTACTGGTTTATCACCGAACAAACGCCATGATATAACAGAGCAATTGTTCAACACGGCATAATTGAGCATTCCAACAAGCACATCAATACATGGAAAAGGTACAGGGAACGATTGTTAAAACATATTTCGTAGGATCATAATATGATGGTTATGCTTCCTTTATCATTGCTAATAATGCTACATATCACACTTTACTGCATACGACACTCTTATAGCACACGACTTTGAAAAGAACATAAGCAGAACAATGAAAACATTCTAAAAGTGAATTGCATATGTATTTAAAAAAATGCAGCAACAGAGAAAATTGCTCTCCATGAACTCTTTCATGTTTGTAAGAGTTGTCTGCGGAACATGCGTCAAATTACGTCTGCAAAGTGGGAAAAGGTTTACCCGCAACTTAAAGGATCAATTGTAGGCTGTAATAGATTTGATGAATTCTTAATTGAAAACAAAGTAAGAAGCTATGTACATTTCTTACTATAGTTTAATGTGAACATCAAACGTTATTATGCAAAGATTAATCAGTCACATATGAACTAGCTGTGTAGATGTATCAGAACAAAAGTATTTCAAATTTATACACATTCCTCTGAAAAAGGTTTTCCTTACCTAACCAGGGACGTAGATAAGAGGGATACGTAACTAAGATGTATTCTAAAATATCACCCGTCCAAACATTTGCAGCAAGTCAAACTCAAAGACTATTGAAGATATGAAAATAACAAAGATCATTTATAGAAGTTTGAACAATCTGCTATTGCAATATATAACAGTATATTAACTCCACTACACGTTTTGATAATATTGTATTCTTATGAATAATGTCAGTCTATTAATATTTGGAAAAGAAATTAATAAAATTCAGAAATCACAATACCTGTGTCTTCAAACCAGTCATTATTCAAAATACAAAGCAATTCCAGTTCCTCTGTATTTCTAACTTTAGTTTAATTGTTAAGCTTTAAGAATATGTATTTTTTGTTTATGTGCAAAATGTAATTTTAAAGTTTTATTTGCTACAAAATGTGAAAGTTTTGACAATTTTATTTCAGGTGGAGTTGCATGTCCTTCTTATCTACGTCCCTGACCAAACTAAATGTATGTGTACACTTGAAATTATATAAACTTCAACAGTCTTTTTTACGACATACATGATAAAACTAAATCATGTTTCATATTTCAACACTGGTCCCGCTTTGCCTATAAGTCAATAATACAGAGTCGTATGTATACGATAAATATATGCCTAACTCGTACATATATTGCTAACTTATAAAAGTGTCATCGCTAAATATTGTTTTATGAACTACATATGACTCCACTTAAATTAACAATTGAATATCAAATATTGTCAAATATTGTCAGACGTATAATACAGTTCAAGTGTTCAAAGTGCATAAACTGTTTCGATAAACAAAATTAAAAATTAATTAACTGCAGTATGTGTGTAACTGGTTAATGATTTGATTAATTTGGGTTAGCGCCGTTTTCAACATGTTTTTAGTAATATCACGGCGACCAGCTCATCTAATCATGTGTTTTCTCACACCAATACCACACATACCACACCTTCCAAGCAACTGACTGCCCCCACATTGACTGTTAGCCCGTTGGTGAAAGACGAATGACGCTTGTCACAGTGACTTTTGTCAAACGTGAGAAAGAATGGAAACTGTTTAATGAAATAATGTAATATGTTCTATCTTTATGAACAACATGCCTGTTTATCAATGTCAATTACCCAATAACCAACTCTAGATACTTGAAACCATCTAAGATTGTTTAGCAAACAGCGTAGAGCCCAAAAGGATGCGCTGATTAATATGCGTCATCTGGCTTACTTTTGGTATTGGCAAGACGTCGCTAAATATGTTAAATCGACAATAAAGATCTGTTTGTGTATACTATTACCTCACTCAAATATATACATTTTGCTGACTGATATTCATCTTTAGAATTATTCAATAGTATTCACTAATAAGTCACAGACCTACTGTAAATACATATGCAAAGGTGAACAGGATGTATACATTGATGTCCGCTGTTAGTTTTCCTAGGGCATGTCCAAATCTCGCAATTTAATACATCCAGTTTCCACCAAATGTTTATCTGAAAACTATTAAACTTTTAAGATCACAAAAAACATAAATCATTAAACTCATCAAAGTTCTTAGACATCCAATACATGACACGTCAATTCACTTTTTCCAATAATGAACATCTCATTACATTAAAATATTCCAATTGTTTTTGTTTGTTTGTTCTCAACAATTATCAAATCATATTATAGGGTTTCATGTGTAAGATAATTGTGATCAAGTTGGTTTATCCTGACAAAAGCAAGTCTGTCGCAATGCTAACTCTACAATAATACGCACCACATAGACAAAGTAATTGATTTAAGGTATTTGGTATGACCCTGTCAGGGATCTAACCCGCCAAGCTCCCGCATCGGAGACGAACACTCTACCACAACTTTTTGATCTGGCTTTGCATTCTTCGTATAGGTCGAGTAATATTTAAGACGCGTCCATGTAATAAAAATCACTTCTGATAAACATACATATATCATATTTGTTTTCAAGACGCACAGCTTAATATTGTTACACATGCCTTATCTTTGGTTGTGGTGAGGCGAAGTTCAATAGTAGTATAATAAGAAACAATGCTATTGTATCTGTAGTAACAAATGTAAACAGTCGCTCTGATAAAGAGACACATAGTATTGTTCAGGACGCGCAGGTTGATAAGCTTGATAAACACTTGCTATACATACCTTATGATTGTTTTTTATTGAGAAGAAGTTAGCCTGGTGTCTAGTTACATGCAAGAAATATCCAATAGTTCCTGTAGTAAAAGTCATACAAATGCAGTCTGCTAGACAGACATATGTATACTTTACATAATTCTTATGTTGATTATGATCTACAATAATAACCACATTATTTGATCATCATACCCAAAGTTGTTTGAATTGCTGATTAAGTAATTAAATTTTTCGTGGAGCTGAGTGTTTTGTGGTCGGGTTCTTTTTTTTTGTTTTATTTCCTCTGTTGAATGCATCACTCAGAATGATAGTCGGGTTATGTGATATTTAGTTTTATCAGTTGTATACATCACTCTATTTGAGAGTCGGTTTCTGCGATGTTTTATTTTCTGTGCTGAATACATCACTCTCTTAAAGAGGCGCATTCTGTGTTGTGTAATTTTCTATGTTCAGTACAATAGTCTATATGAGAGTCAGGTATTCTGATATGTTATAATTTGTGTTGTATAAATCACGCTATGTGAGAAGCAGGTCCTGGTTATGTTATTTTCTGTGTTGAATGAAATACTATTGGTGTATGTGATGTGTTATTTTTCTTGGTTGACTCAAAAACTTTATTTGACAAAACGACAATATGTTGCTTGGTAGATGCGCTGGTTGATCTGTATGTCCACTCACTCACATTTGTCGGGGCTGGGCTTTCCCGGAATCAAGTGCATCGTATTGAGAGCCGGGTTCTATGACATACGAATATTTCTGTTGCATAAATTGGATAAAGGGATAATGAGTTGGATCGACAATTGCCGCCAGTATATTTTGTTTATTCTTGAACACAGTTCACGTAGAGTCAGCTCTTTAATATGTTTCTGTTCTGTGTTGTTTAAATCACTCTATCTTATAAATCGAAACTGTTTTATTAAACGATTTGTGATAATGACTAATATAAAGTCTGTTATCTCTTTCACAATATATAACTGCCCATGGATGAATCATCGCCGGTATTTCGTTGTGTAATACTAGTTTGGTAGTACACTGTGGTGATATATTATGAATACTGTATGACCTCCACTCAGCTATATATATGTTATCTTCTTTATCTACTGCCACACCGGATGGAGACTCCATTTCGTCATGTTTATAAACATGTTGTACATTACCGTCAAGATCCATACTCGTTACACTCCTTTCACCACAATCTGATACGTAAAGTGTATTGTGATCTGTACTCAGTACAATGTGGTTGGGTGATTTAAACAATGTTTGGCTTCTGATTTCTGTTGTTATTGTTTTCAATATTTTCCCACCTAAATTAATGATTTTAACGCAGCCAGGAGCAAAACAAGAGATAATAAATGTAAAGTTTGTATAAACAATACCACGACTATGACCACCAATGTCCACTTCCTTCATTACAGACAAGTTCTTACCAACCTTAATGAATACGAGTTTATTGTCACATGTAACGACAATCTGTTCTTGTTTTACACGCGTTATATCATATGGCACTTTACGTAGTTTTATACAAAGTATCACCTTGTTATTGGTAACGTCAACAATCTTTGTGTTGGCGTCTCGGTGGTGGAATTGTTAAATCGGGAGTATCCCGATCATGTCATTGATTGGTTGATTGAATTTTAATTAGTGCCGTTTGAAACAAGTTTCAATCATATAACGGCGGCCAGTTCACCTTTCCACGTGTTTCCCGTCTTTCTCACACTAGTCCTTCACATAACTGTCTTACTAAGCAAACTGCTGCTGTCCGTCTATATGTTGAATAGACTCAGATGAACTTGTTATCAAACCAACAAGAAATGTTATCATTCTAGTTTTACGTCAATGTAACATTTAATATCAACTTGGAGAGTCAGGAGATGATATACGCCGCTTTCAGCAATGTTTCAATTATATCACGGTGTTTTCTAGGTAAGTTACCAGTAAATTACCAGTATTGCTGGTCCTTTTATCATGACATCAGACAGTCAACATTGCACAGAACTTGACTATCATTTTGAGCGATGCGTTCAACAGAGGTATTGACATACCACAGATAGTTAATCTCTTGTATACATCCTTATATTTAAGAGTCGATTTATGTAATGCTTTATTTTCTATGCTGAAAATATCACTCTATTAGATAGTAGGGATTTGTGATATGTTATTATCTCTGGTAAATATATTACTCTATTTCAGAATTGGTTTCTGTGGTGTGTTATTTTCTCTGTTGTATACGTCACTCTATTTGAGAATTGGTTGCTGTGATGTGTTATTTTCTCTGTTGTATACATCACTCTATTTCAGAACTGGTTTCTGTGATGTGTTATTTTCCCTGTTGTATACATTGTACATCACTCTATGGGTTCTGTGTTGTGTTATTTTCTATGTTGCATAAAATACTCTATTTGAGAGTCGGGTATTCTAATATGTTATTTGCTCTATTGAATACATCACTCTATTTAAGAATTGATTTTTGTGATGTTTAATTTTCTAAGTTGAGTAAATAACTTTATCTGGTAAAGCGACTGTGATTTGCCCGCAGGATGCGCTGGTTGATCTGGATGTTCACTCAATTATATTTGTCAGGTCTGGGTTTTCCTGGACACTTAGAGTCAGTTATGTGATATACTAATGTTTCTGTTGAATAAACATGATAAAGGGACAATGAATTGCTTGCATCATGCGCAGGTTGATCTGTATCTTCACTTGCTGCCAGAATTTTTGCTTGTTTCCTGGAACGCAGCACACTTAGAGTCAGTTCTGTGATATACTAATGTTTCTATTGAATAAACGTGATAAAGGGAAATTGAGTTGGTTATAGGTTGATCTGATTCTACACTTGCCGCCAGTATCTGTTTTACTGGAACACAATTCCCTTATAGTCAGCTCTTTGATATTTGTTATGGTCTGTGTTGTAAAAATCACTCTATCTGATAAACAGAAACTATATTTGTATACAATCCGCTCATATTACTAATATAAAGTCTGTTATCTCTTTCAAAATATATAACTCCATACGGATCTGTTATCCCCGGTGTTCCGTCTTGTATTACTCGTATGGTTGTACACTGTGGTGATATAATATGAATACTGTCTGACCCGCTCCCAGCTATATAAATGTTATCTTCTCTATCTACTGCCATACCGCGTGGACGCACCAGTTTGTCATGTTTATATACATGTTGTACATTACCGTCTAGATCCATACTCGTTACACTGTGGTTACCACTATCTGATACGTAAAGCGTGTTCTGATCTCTACTCAATACAATACAGTAGGGTGTTTTAAACATTGTTTGTCTTCTGATATATGTTGTTATTGTTTTTAATATTTTCCCACCTAAATCAATGATTTTTACGCAGCCAGGATTTAAGAAAGAGCAAATAAATGTGTTGTTTGTATAAACAATGCCACGACCCTGACCACCAATATCCACTTCCTTCATTACAGACAATGTCTTACCAACCTTTATGAATACGAGTTTATTATCACAAGTACCGACGATCTGATCTTGTTCTACACGCGTTATATCCCATGGCGTAGTAGGTAGTTTTATACAGGATATCACCTTATTAGTGTTAACGTTAACAATCTTTACGCTGTAGTTATCATAATCAGCCAAAGCCAGCATGTTGTTGTCTAACATCACTCCCCCTCTAATCCAGCAGCCGTGTGTATACGTATCTGTTGGATGTTGAGCATCGATTTCACCAACATATCTCAATGACACCGGCTTACTTGGTGCAGATGTCTTCACCTCTTTCTCAATCTTTGTTTTTCCTTCTTTTTTCATTTTGTTTTCCAAATTTCTAAGACTGTCTACTGCTTTGAGGAACTGAATTATTGTCTCATTCGGTCGAAACATATAGTCTCTTATTGTACATTGATTATCTAACTCTGTTATCAAACTGTCTAATTGTTTAATTTGATTTTGCGCCTTTTTAGCAGAGATCACCAATTGTCGTTGTTGTTTGTATTTCTTATGTTTTTCCATATTACTGGACATCTCGTTAAGGTCAGCAATAATCGCATCACACGTTGTAGACGCTGACTCAGTCGATTTGGTATCCTTGTCCCGTACGGTCTGGGCCTCTATCAGGGTACTTTGTTCGAGGGAATCTAAAATCTGGTTTATCTCAGTCCTGAATTTCGTTACTTCAGAAACAAACGTCATGTGGATATTACCCACGTCATTCTTTTTCTTCAATGCAATTGTCTTCGTATTTTGAAATAGTTGAGTTAGATCGGTTATTGCGCTCATCAGAGATTTATACTCTTTACTCGTTTCGAATTCTATCGCAATATCGTCCATATACTCTAGTTTACATTGTTTGTGATCTAGGGTGGCACATACAGAACAGCAGCAATCCTCGTGAATTTTACAATAGTATTCTACGAATTTCCCGTTATGTTTAGAACACATACTTTCCTTCGATGACGAAAACTTCTGTTTTGGCATGCTGTCTCGGTCTAATAATTGATGGTGTTTAGACAGTTTGCTTTTTCTGTGTACTTTCGCACAGGTATTACAGAGGAATTCGTTGCAAACCGTACAATAAAATACGGCATTTTCCTCTTCATCTTCGCCTTTACATGGGTCACAGATAAAACCGGTACTCACGTCATCACTCCCTACCTGTCTCCGCCCCGATACCTCCATGGCAGACAAAGAGTTACTGAAAGAGACAAGAAGTTTAGCTTATCTCTAGAATAATGAAACATTCGTAAGCTCTCATACGTCATTTTTCCCAGAATATTTCTGAATATTTATGGCGGTCACGACTCCTTAATATTGCATTTATTTATTTCCTCTCTTATCTTGTAAGAAGTTGTAAATGTAGTGCGATCGCTTGATATTAATTACAAAATTTTACTTTGTCTACAGGTAATTGCGATGTGTTGTACGTGAACGTTGTCACTATGACTACAAACGTACACAATCTTACTTCCTCTATAGGTAATTGTGATGTGTTATACGCGAACGCTTCAACTATAAACACAAACGTGCATAATCTTACTTCCTCTGTAGGTAATTGTTATGTTTTATACGTGAATGTTGCCACTATGACTACAAACGTACACAATCTTACTTCCTCTATAGGTAATTGTGATGTGTTATACACGAACGTTGTCACTATGAACACACACGTACACACTCTTACTTCCTATATAGGTAATTGTGCTGTGTTATACGCGAACGTTGCCCCTATGACTACAAACTTACACAATCTTACTTCCTCTATAGGTAAGTGTGATGTGTTATACGCGAGCGTTGTCACTATAAACACAGACGTACATAATCTTACTTCCTCTATAGGTACTTGTGATGTGTTATACGTGAACGTTATCACTATGACTACAAACGTACACAATATTACTTCCTCTATAGGTAATTGTGATGTGTTATACGCGAACGTTGCCCCTATGACTACAAACTTACACACTTTTACTTCCTCTATAGGCAATTGTGATGTGTTATACGCGAACGTTGCCACTATAAACACAAACTTACACAATCTTACTTCCTATATAGGTAATTGTGCGGTGTTATACGCGAACGTTGTCACTATGACTACAAACGTACATAATCTTACTTCCTCTATAGGTAATTGTGATGTGTTATACGCGAACGTTGTCAGTATCAACACAAACGTCGCAATCTTACATCCTCTATAGATAAGTGTGATGTGCTATACGTGAACGTTGTCACTATGACTACAACGTACACAATCTTACTTCCTCTATAGGTAATTGTGATGTGTTACACATGAGCCTTGTCACCATGACTACAAACGTACACAATCTTACTTCCTCTATAGATAATTGTGATGTGTTATACGTGAACGTTGCCACTATAAACACACACGTACACAATCTTATTTCATATATAGGTAATTGTGATGTGTAATGCAAGAACCTTGTGACTATGACTACAAACGTACATAATCTTATTTCCACTAAAGGTAATTGTGATGTGGTATACGTGAACGTTGCCACTAAGACCACAGACGTACACAATCGTACTTCCTCTATGATATATATAGGTAATTGTGATGTGTAATGCAAGAACCTTGTGACTATGACTACAAACGTACATAATCTTATTTCCACTAAAGGTAATTGTGATATGTTATACGCCCACGTTGTCACTATGACTACAAACGTCTAATCTTACTTTCTCAATAGGTCATTGTGATGTGATATACGCAAACGTTGCCACTTTATGTCTACACACGTACACAATCGTACCTCCTATATAGGTAATTGTGATGTGTTATACATGAACGTTGCCACTATGAACACAAACGTACACAACCTTACTTCCTCTACAGGTAAGTGTGATGTGTTATACTCTAACGTTGCCACTATGACCACACACGTACACAACCTTACCTCCTCTATAGGTAGTTGTGATGTGTTATACATGAACGTTGCCACTATGAACACACACGTACACAACCTTAATTCCTCTATATTTAAATGCAATTGGTTTAATTTAACAATTTAACTAATTTATCAATACAGATGATATGTCAAACCTTTTAACACAAGGACTCGGGTAGGATTAACACGTTTACTTTAACCTTTAACCTGATACAGACAACATGGCAAACATGTTTACACCAGTACTCTGGTATGATGAACACGTTTTCTAAAACCATTTGACTTATAAAATCGACATGTCACGCAATTTAACAAAAAATACTGGGTATGATGAACATAATTAATTTAACCATTGCACTGAGACAAGCCACAATTCACGCCTTTTACATAAGTTTAAGGGTTAGATGAACACGTTTAGTTAAACCATTAAACTAATACAGATGACATGTCACACCTTTTAACACTAGTACAACGTTAATAGTAACACGTTTATGTTAACCATTTAACTGATACAGACGACATGTGCTCGTTAAAGGCTATACTTTGATTGGAGGATTTGGTTGACATACTTGATATAATGTTTATGTTAGGTAAATTGATTGCACAAAATGACATAGCAAATTGTTTTTTCTCTTAAAATGCGAAATGTGTCAAGTATACCTCCTACATATTTTACCGTCGCTGCCTCATGACTCTTTATATCAATGTAGCATGAGCGTGTTTGATATTCATCTGAAGACCGTTCAAAGTGCAGGAGAAGTGGTAGCATTGTACACACATAAAACAAGAGCTTCGTCAACGATACACATCCACTCTCAGGGTTATTTTGTACAGGCGTATGATAGCTGCTGTGACCGTAACCATTACACTTTTTTATTGAAACATAATAAATCGCATCAAGGCTCACACCGAACCTATGTATGAAATATGAATGAATTCTGCAAAGAAATAAAAGTGCTAGAGCGATGACATTGTTTCAGACAGAGATATTATAGTCACTGAGACCTTGACCTTTGACAGTGAAACTCAAACCCGTCAAAGGTCCCACTACACTGAACATGTGTATTAAGTATTACGAATTCCTTCCACAAATGTAATTTCTAGAGGAATGATCCCGTTTCTTAGAGACATGTTATTGTCGCTGTGACCTTCATCTTTGAGCTAGGTCGTCAAAACACGCGAACCCGTCCAAGCTCTCTTGACACTAACCCTGTGTATAATATGAACGTATTAAAGCAATGACGTCATTTTATATAACGGTATTATAGTCACTGTGACCTTCCCCTTTGATCTAGGTTGTTGAAACGCGAAATCTAACTGGAGACAATGCTAGTAACCATATCTGTTAAGTTATCGCGAGGGGATAATAACATAGACTGTACCTTTCCTACACTAGCAATAGTTCACCCCATTAGCCGGTTATATTAATCATCCTGAGAGGCGACAACATTATTAAGATGCAGAGATTTGAATACTAGATAACCTTATACCGTTTTCATGCAGGTAGACTGTTTTATTTTATTGACCAATGTATTTTCGCCGTTTTCGACATTATTTCGGTTATATCACAATTTCATGTTTTGAAGGGTCGTCTGTAGAAAATGCGTCACATTACGTCTGCAAAGTGGGAAAGGGTTTAACCGCAATTTAAAGTATCAAGCGTAACGTGTTTTAGCTTTGATAAATACTTAGCTGAATAATAAGTAAGACGGTATGTAAATTGTTTATTATAGTAACATGAAAACATCAAACGTTATCATTTCAAAAGAAAGCAATGTATCAGAACAAAAGTATTTTTAAGTTTTACATATTTTTATGAACAAGGTTTGTGTTTTGACCAAACTAAACTTTACCGCCGTTTTCAACTTTGTTTTAGTCATATCACGGCGACAAGTTCACCAACTCATGTGTCTAGCTTTCTCATACCAGTACCAAACACAACACATTTTCCAAGCAACTGGCTGCTTTTACACATATACTGTTAGCCCATTGGTGAACGACGAATGACGCTTGTAACAGATACCTTTGTAAAACGTCGAAAAGAATATTGACCGAGCAGGGATACGAACTCACAAGCCCTAGATTGACAGCCCGTGTCGCAACTGACTGAGCTAGCGGGGCTCGGAAACTAGTTAATTAAATAATGTAGTATCTATATCGTTATGTATATAACTAATGTAGTATGTACATATTTATGTATATAACTAATGTAGTACGTACATCATTATGTATATAACTAATGTAGTATGTACATCTTTATGTATATAACTAATGTAGTATGTACATATTTATGTATATAACTAATGTAGTATGTACATCTATATGTATATAACTAATGTAGTATGCACATCTTTATGTATATAAATAATGAAGTATGTACATCTGTATGTATATAACTAACGTAGTATCTACATCTTTATGTATATAACTAATGTAGTATGTAAATATTTATGTACATAACTAATGTAGTATGTACATATTTATGTATATAACTAATGTAGTATCTACATCGTTATGTATATAACTAATGTAGTATGTACATATTTATGTATATAACTAATGTAGTATGTACATCATTATGTATATAACTAATGCAGTATGTACATCTTTATGTATATAACTAATGTAGTATGTACATATGTATGTATATAACTAATGAAGTATGTACATATTTATGTATATAACTAATGAAGTATGTACATATTTATGTATACAACTAATGTAGTATGTACATATTTATGTATATAACTAATGAAGTATGTACATCTTTATGTACATACCTACCGTAGTATGTACATCTTTATGTATATAACTAATGAAGTATGTACATTTTTATGTACATAACTACCGTAGTATGTACATATTTATGTACATAACTACCGTAGTATGTACATCTTTATGTACATACCTACCGTAGTATGTACATCGTTATGTATATAACTAATGAAGTATGTACATCTTTATGTATATAACTTATGCACTATGTACATATTTATGTATATAACTAATGCAGTATGTACATCTTCGATGTATATAACTAATGTAGTATGTACATATCTATGTATATAACTAATGTAGTATGTGCATCTTTATGTATATAACTAATGTAGTATGTACAACTGTATGTATATAACTAATGCAGTATGTACATTTGTATATATATAACTAATGTAGTATGTAAATCTGTATGTATATAACTAATGTAGTATGTACATATTTATGTATATAACTAATGAAGTATGAACATCTTTATGTATATAACTAATGTAGTATGTACATCTTTATGTATATAACTAATGTAGTATGTACATCTTTATGTATATAACTAATGTAGTATGTACATCTTTATGTATATAACTAATGTAGTATGTACATCTTTATGTATATAACTAATGTGGTATGTACATCCTTATGTATATAACTAATGTAGTATGTAAATTTGTATGTATATAACTAATGAAGTATGTACATCTTTATGTATATAACTAATGTAGTATGTACATCTTTATGTATATAACTAATGTAGTATGTACATCTTTATGTATATAACTAATGTAGTATGCAAATCTCTATGTATATAACTAATGTAGTATGCACATCTTTATGTATATAACTAATGTAGTATGTACATCTTTATGTATATAACTAATGCAGTATATACATATTTATGTATATAACTAATGTAGTATGTACATATTTATGTATATAACTAATGTAGTATGTACATCTGTATGTATATAACTAATGTAGTATGTACATCTGTATGTATATAACTAATGCAGTATGTACATCTTTATATGTATATAACTAATGAAGTATGTAAATCTGTATGTATATAACTAATTTAACAATGCCAACCCCGCAACCATGAGGTAGGAAGCCATTACTAATACGTTTAAAGTCTATGGTATGCCCCGGTCGGTGATCGAGCCCACTACACCCCACACATGAGAAGGACGCTCTACCACACAACCACCGATGCGGTTCCCTTTGTCACCTGATGCCAATCAATTATTTAACATTATTTAATTACCCAAAACATACATATTTTAAAAGAAATTATAAGCGAACGGTACCATTATAAAAGTACAAGTACAAATATTGCTGCATAATGCAGCACAAAAATGTTGCGCGGTAGAGCGAAACAGTCTTTAGACGAAATATACTCAATTCGCTTATTCCGAATAAGAACGTTTATTGGCACATTTTTAAAACATTGTGGCAAAAGAAGAAATGTCTCATTATTACTGAATAAAATTAAAGCTGTAATTGTTTTAACTTCAATATATAAATCTATTTGTATAGATGTTTCCAAAATCGTCTGTTGTCTTGTAACACATGTACTTGTAAAACTTAAATTATTGAAGTTGATGAAATATTAAACAAATGCGAGTCATTTAAGAAAATTAATATGTATCGTAACATTACAAGGATTAAACATGAAATAACATTTAAAAACTTTCAACACGTTTATAACAAATACCTTTAACCAATACAGTTTATAAGTGAGTATGTATCTATTTATAGAATGAAACAGTACACACTACACGATTAACGCATTCATAAATGTATTGGAAATATGCATAAAGCGCATGCTGCATACCTCGGCCGATTTCGTTACCCTATATCTTAGACGTAGTCTGCTGAGATGTTCTGAATGACATAAGCTGGAAATTATATATTATTAAGGACCACTAAGTGTTTATAATATCACCGAAATGACAAGAATTAATAAAACAAATAATCAAAATATTGGAAACATATACATGTATCATTTTAAATCACCCTGTTTAAATGAACTATAATTCAGTCTCTTCAAAACCAATTGTAACTGTATTTTGACTAAGGCATTTACATTTAGTTGATCGTTATAATAACTTCTCCTTTCAGTGTCAACTATTGTGAAATAACAAAGTGAGTGATCGCGACGCGCAATAAACACACACACATACACAATATTATTTCCTCTTTAATAAATTGTGAACGGTTATACGCATATTTTACCACTAGAAACACACACGCATACAATCAGACTTGCTAGTTATGTTATTGTGATAGGGTATACGCGAACGGTATAACTATAAACAAACACACATACCGAATCTTACTTCATCTTTAGGTAATTGTAAAATGTTATATGCGTATTTAAAGTTACCACAATAAACACACACACTCAATCTTACTTCCTCTTGACGATAAGGGTTGTCTACTTATACAATTAAACATGTATAATCAGTTCAACATTGTATTGACTGTCAGTGAACAGATCTCCTAAAGAAGACGACGTTTACCGCCTCGGTTTTGAAATCCGCGTTGGGTACAGAATGTCACAGGTTTTATCCCAGCCGGGACATACCAAGTATTTTACAAATGATTGGAATAGTTTTTCTTTCTTCGGGGTTGTTTGGTTAGCATTACGACTGGCTCGCACACGTACTTTTAGCCACGGTAACGTTCCCAGGAAAGGTCGTGATATCACATGAATATTGTTTAAAACATCGAACAAGAAAATAAAACAAATCGAATATGTTTCACGCCATATCTGAACAAATCGACCTTCAATAATGGACAGTGTTACTATTTATGGACCGCCTGTTTGATGTATCTGTTAGGGCGTGTGTCTTCGGAGCGGGGCCCGGGATTTTGTAATCGGTCATGTCATACCAAGACTTTAAAATAAAACAAATTGCTTCCCTCTTTCGGGTTCAGACTTGAGAGGATAACATTACGACTAATGCATCGGTGTTAGGATAGATGATACCAACCATACTGGTAAATAACGCAGGAAACACCGTGATACATGTATAACTGAAATTCGGATGAAACGGCATAACACACCACTATCTTTTTACAAGAGAACTACAATTCATGGAGAATAATATAATACTCGATCGATTGATGTATTTTCAACACCGTGTTCAACATTATCTCAGTTATATCACCGCGCCTAATGATCTACCCATGTATTTTCTTGCTTTTCACACCAGTACTCGTGTATGATGAACATTTGTATTGAACCCTGTTCCTAATACAGGCGACATGTCACGCCTTAGAAGATAGTGAGAACATGAGAAATAACATGTTTAAATAACATGTTTAATGTCGTTTTCAACATAATTTAAATTCTGACACGGTGGCCAGCTCACACTCTTATTGATAATGCGAAGTTTCTTAAAACGTATTTCTCCTGCAGACAACATTATCCAGCAGAAAAGCATGAGGGCAGGAGATAATGTGATTACGTTATTTGATTGATTGGAAGTTTCAGTTAGTATGCAAAAGTATTTTAATTAAATTTTGGCGGCCATTTCACGCACCCCACCATTTGTTGCCTGGATCTCCGAGGCTAATGTTTACATTCCAATGAAAATATTTGATATGTTTTTGTTTATCCTCTATAAAGATGAGTTGCGCGGATTTGTACAATGTCCATTTTTTATTTCTTCTTCATTTCTAAAAGTTCAATACACTTGGACATTTTTCTTATAGGTGCAGTTTTGCTATTTTAAATTGGTGTGTCAGAGTTGGATGTTAATGACCATGTATATGCTATTTAATACTCCGATATTCTTACATTTTAAGAACGCTAGTAAAGTACCGAATGGGACTGCTGATTTGATTGAATTGGGGTTTAACGCGGCTTTGAGTTATGTTGTTATGCCATTGGTGGAAGACGATTGGCGGCTGAAAATTGGCCTAGCTAGTGTTCGAAATCACAACCAGTTGATTAGCAGCACACGTCGCTATTGACAAACCATCCCGTATGATGATTGAATAGAAAGGTGTTTGTTTTTTACTCCTTTACAGTTAATTTTATCAGAAAAAATGACCCGACAGACCACGTTGTTACCAACAACAAGCAATGTTGAACCAAAGATTGAAATGCAAGTTACCCCAAATAGTCACACACTTGGTGTACGTCACGTGATCATCGACATCTGAGGTTTGTGCATATAAAGCATTTGCAATTATTTCCATTGGTAACAATGAACTAACAAAAAGGAATTCGAACTAATAATCGCAGGGTTGAACCAAATATTGAAATGCAATATCCATAAATCATTCACACATGTGGTCCTTGTGCATCGAACACAGACCTTGGCAAATGTATGCACATTACGCATTTGCAAGTATTCTCATTGGAATGAATGATGGAGCGAGATACGCTGGACCGACAGATCTCGTTTTCATGAACTTTATCAATAAAATTGGCAACCCCAGGGTTTCATAATCTGAGTTATGAATTAGCAACGTGGTGTGTCTCTTTATAACGATTCTCGCACAATGATATTCAATGTTAAATAACTCATCTAAGTTATGTATAAAGTATTTTTAACTTTGAAAAGAAACATTACAATACATTAAGTGACAGAAAGTAAATAGTGAGTTGTTCACCGATGTTAGTTTCGGATGTTTTCATTTAGTTATGTTTTCTTTTGACCAAGTGCTTTGTGATGTATGTAAGCAAATGTACAATAAAGACGAAATGATTCGAATTAGGACTAAATATAAGAGTTCCTGATACCTCTTTGGTTGAAATGTGTTACTACAAGAAGCAAATAACTTTATCAGTAAAATTTCCAAAAGTAAAACTTTAATGGTAGTTGCTATGTTGATGGTATTTGCTATGTTAATGTAATTGGCTATGCTAATGGTATGAGCTATGTTAATGGTATTTGCTACGTAACTGTCTTTGGCTATGTTATTGTAAACAGTTAGCAGGATAATGGTTGTAACACTATGTGTAAACAGTTAGCAGGATAAGGGTTATAATACTATGTGTAAACAGTTAGCATGATAAGGGTTATAATACTATGTGTAAACAGTTAGCAGGATAATGGTTATGATACTATATGTAAACAGTTAGCAGGATAATAGTTATAACACTATGTGTAAACAGTTAGCAGGATAAGGGTTATAACACTATGTATAAACAGTTAGCAGCATAATGGTTATAACACTATGAATAAACAGTTAGCAGGCTAATAGTTATAATACTATATGTAAACAGTTAGCAGGATAAGGGTTATAATACTATGTATAAACAGTTAGCAGGATAATACTCGTAATACTATGTGTAAACAGTTAGCAGGATAAGGGTTATAATAATATGTATAAACAGTTAGCAGGATAAGGGTTATAATACTATGTGTTAACAGTTAGCAGGATAAAGGTTATAATAATATGTATAAACAGTTAGCAGGATAAGGGTAATAATACTATGTGTTAACAGTTAGCAGGATAAGAGTTATACTAATATGTATAAACAGTTACCAGGATAATGGTTATAATACTATGTATAAATAGTTAGCAGGATAAGGGTTATAATACTATGTGTTAACAGTTAGCAGGATAAGGGTTATAATAGTATGTATAAACAGTAGGGTTATAATACTATGTGTGAACAGTTAGCAGGATAATGGTTATAATACTGTGTGTAAACATTTAGCAGGATAAGGGTTATAATACTATGTGTGAACTGTTAGCAGGATAATGGTTATAATACTATGTGTTAACAGTTAGCAGGATAACGGTTATAATACTATGTATAAACAGTTAGCAGGATAAGGGTTATAATACTATAAACAGTTAGCAGGATAAGGGTTATAATAATATGTGTAAACAGTTAGCAGGATAATGGTTATAATAATATGTATAAACAGTTAGCAGGATAATGGTTATAATACTATGTGTAAACAGTTAGCAGGATAATGGTTATAATACTATGTATAAACAGTTAGGAGGATAAGGGTTATAATACTATGTGTTAACAGTAACAGGATAATGGTTATAATACTATATGTAAACCGTTAGCAGGATAAGGGTTATAATAATATGTATAAACAGTTAGCAGGATAAGGGTTATAAAACTATGTGTAAACAGTTAGCAGAATAAGGGTTATAATACTATGTGTGAACAGTTAGCAGGATAAGAGTTATAATACTTTGTGTAAACAGTTAGCAGGATAAGGGTTATAATAATATGTATAAACAGTTAGCAGGATAAGGCTTATAATAATATGTATAAACAGTTTGCAGGATAACGGTTAAAATACTATGTGTAAACAGTTAGCAGGATAATGGTTATAACACTATGTGTTAACAATTAGCAGGATAAGGGTTATAATAATATGTATAAACAGTTAGCAGGATAAGGTTTATAATACTATGTGTAAACAGTTAGCAGGATAATGGATATAATACTATGTGTAAACATTTAGCAGGATAAGGGTTATAATACTATGTGTAAACATTTAGCAGGATAAGGGTTATAATAATATGTGTTAACAGTTAGCAGGATAAGGGTTATAATACTATGTGTTAACAGTTAGCAGGATAATGGTTATAATACTATGTGTTAACAGTTAGCAGGATAAGGGTTATAATACTATGAGTGAACAGTTAGCAGGATAAGAGTTATAATAATATGTATAAACAATTTTCAGGATAAGGGTTATAATACTATATGTAAACATTTAGCAGGATGAGGGTTATAATACTATGTGTTAACAGTTAGCAGGATAAGGGTCATAATACTATGTGTGAACAGTTAGCAGGATAAGAGTTATAATAATATGTATAAACAGTTAGCAGGATAAGGGTTATAATACTATGTGTAAACATTTAGCAGGATAAGGGTTATACTACTATGTGTTAACAGTTAGCAGGATAAGGGTTATGATACTATGTATAAACAGTTAGCAGGATAATGGTTATAATAATATGTGTAAACAGTTAGCAGGATAATGATTATAATACTATGTGTAAACAGTTAGCAGGATAAGGGTTATAATACTATGTGTAAACAGTTAGCAGAATAAGGGTTATAATACTATGTATAAACAGTTAGCGGATAATGGTTATAACACTATGTTTAAACAGTTAGCAGGATAATGGTTATAATACTATGTGTAAACAGTTAGCAGGATAAGGGTTTTAACACTATGTGTTAACATTTAGCAGGATAAGGGTTATAATAATATGTGTAATCAGTTAGCAGGCTAATGGTAATAAAGGTTATGGATAATATGGAGTGGTTGGATAACAGTTGTTTATAACACAAACATGGTGTATCTATTTAGTTTTCAAAAGTCACTCAATCAACGTGTTCCAAGCGTGAAGGTAAGGGTGGTATGATATTATATCAGTAAGCCCAGTGTGATATTATTAGGTAAAACAGAAATATTTTGTTTAATAGTGTTTGTATTGATATTAGATTATTGTTTTTATAACGCAATTGACATACACACGACGTTTCGGTTCTACTTGAACGTAATGGCTATTAGTAGAAAAACAAACCGTGTTAAGTATTTGGAACAACTACCTGGAATGTATTGGCACTATTAGTAAGTTTTCATTTACAAATTCAATAAGAGCTTGTTTGAAGTACATGTACACATATAAATTGTTATCACTTAGAAAAAGGTATAATGGTATTCGTCGAAGATAATGTATATGTGGAACACATGGATTTCATAGTTTTAGTTAGTCTGTTGTGAGCATCACGTATATGCATGTTTATTTTAATTTATTTTAAATCAATTCCATTTAAAGAGTATAAATACAAAATAATAGGAAATGTAAATGAACACCCTAATTGACTCGGTGATTTCCGTACGAGGTCGGTGTTATTTAACTTAAATTCTGATCATCGAGTTCCGAACGAAGTCGTTAAAGATCGGTATTGTTCGTAGACGTGTCACTTGTTTTAAACACGGTATTTTACAATGTCCATGGATGTGTGTTTATGACGAAACTGGGCCATACGAACATTCACGAAAATGCCTTATCTATCTTTTTTCGAAGTCACTGTACAAATAATGTATTCC
This sequence comes from Serripes groenlandicus, assembly GCA_031761405.1. Taxonomy (NCBI): domain Eukaryota; kingdom Metazoa; phylum Mollusca; class Bivalvia; order Cardiida; family Cardiidae; genus Serripes; species Serripes groenlandicus. Next base: position 50,630,289 of record JASEVX010000007.1, on the reverse strand, counting down.
TGAGCGAGTGGTCAATTTATGTCCACTAAACTCAATTACAATATGACTTTCCTTGCAGCAGTTGCTCATACATAAGCAGATTGTTTGAATAGAATTGAAATCATTGTAGAAAATGGAGCAATATCGCATTTTGTCACATTTTTTTCAGAAGTCTGCAGATGTGTCAAAATGTGTCTATTTGTTGGAACTGGATAAAACATTCAATAAAAAATATAAATAAGCTAGGTAACTGTCAGTTTACTTTTTAAATAGAGTCAAAAGTACGGAAATAAAGTAAACAATTTCGTTATCAAAGGAATTTCAATTTTTTTCATCACAATGTTTACAAAGTTTGAGTACCGAGTTATCAGTAATCATCACAACGTTTGAAGAATTATAGTAATTTTGCTGACAATAATATGTTTAATAGGTTTTCCATTGTAAAACATAAATCAATGCTTATAGCTGGATTTACATCAACATGTATTAGTGTTGGAACAAGATGAATGTAATAAATCAACTTTAAATAATCTTTACGGTGCAAGACAATTGACGGCAATGAGGAGAGGAAGACAAGACAGGTGATAATTGTTTTCTTTTGAAGATAATTCAATAATTCAATATATCAATTAAACACTCAACAATAAAGAAAGTATCCTATTCAAAAGTGCGTTCTACTTCCTTTTTGTGACGCCATAACTGGCAACTGCACTGTTTGTGGACACCATTCACGCACATACACCAACATTTACATGAGTAAAACATATTATTGAATTATATGTCGGCAAAATTCAAATTTATTAGACAATAACACCATTCAGGGGACAATGAATGATAACATAGTAATTGTTCTTGTTGCATCGCTCTGATTCCTTATATTCATAACTACATTGTGCACATTGATAATGAGCCCCGGTAACTCAGTCGGTAGCGATGCAGGCTGTCAATCCAGTTGCTGTGAGTTAGAATCCCATTTCGGCCAACATTATTTCCGAAGTCACTGTGACAAGCATCATTTATCTTTGACCAAAGGGCTAACAGTATATGTAGGAAAGAAGCCAGCTCTTTGGAAAGTATATTGTGTAGAATAATGATGCTAGAAAGCCTGGAACAACATGAGTAACTGAACTGGCCGCATTTGCCGTGAAATGAATTATTGTTTTTGAAAACGGCGTCTAACACCAATCAACCAATCAATAAATCGAAATAAGTCCTATGTTAGTTTTTGAGCTTAGCTATGGACAAACGAAACACAGCCTGGACACTTTTCACAAACAACAAACATAATTTACTAATTCTTTAAAATAAGAAATTGCAGTAACACGATAACAATCGTCGTAGTATGTCATCCTTATCCAAAGAATGTCTTTTTGATCTGAGTTGTTTTCACCTTTTGAAAACGATTGATTGAAGCATTTTCTTTCAATTTAACGCCGTTTTCAACCAATCATTTCATGGCGGCCAGTTCACGTTACCATGTGTTTCATATCTTTCTCGCACACCAGTACTCCAGATAACAGTACCTCCAAACAACTGGTTGCTTTTTACCGATAGACAGTTAGCTCATTGGTAGAAAACATATTTATAACACGGCTGCCAGCTCACACACCAATGAGTTGCACGACTTTCATTTCAACGACTGCTCGAGTATGACGTATACATAAGTTAGATGGGTATTGCAAGTTTTCTACGTATTTCTGCTTCAGACGACATATTGACCCTTTATCCAGTAGGAACATATGAGAACAGGATATATTGTAATTACGTAATTCGATTGATTTGAAATTTAGGTTAGCATGCAATAATATTTCAATAAAATGTTGGTTGCCATTCACACACGCTACCATTTGTTTCCTGGATCTCAATAGTAATCCACGAACTATTCCTCCGCAAATGGGTAGTTTCCCATAATTATAGACATTTCAAACAAATTGTTAAAATATAAATGACACTAGTAATCATAACTAAATATTTTGTTAATCCTTTATAAACATGAATTGTCCAGATTCGAACCCACAGCCCGTCGATTGTCAGACCTCGTCGCTACTGACAGCAGTCAGGGTCTTATGTCTGACTCCAGTGAAACATCCCTCCACCCAGAGCGGTTTTACACCTACAATAGTTGAAAACGTGACCAGGTGTCAGCGAGCAAAGAACAAATAAGTACCCAGGATTTCAACTGTTTTGACACATCCATCATATATGTACATGACCGAGACATGACCGAGACTTGAGAAAATAGTATGGTTGGGAGGTGTGTGAATGTAGCACGTAGGTCGTAGCTCGTAGGTCGACAGTCAAATTTATTTTCAGAAAGTGTCGACCTGGCGCGTAGGTCGTAGGTCGACAGTCAGATTCACATTAACATAGTGTTGACCTGGCGCGTAGGTCGTAGGTCGACAGTCAGATTCATATTAACATAGTGTTGACAAGTTTGTTTTAATATTTGACACCTATACATGACATTCATTGGCTAAAGGTAGTGTCTGTTATTGTTAGCACATTCTATAACCGTATTATAAAGATGTCAGATTCACATTAAGATAGTGTAGACCTGGCGCGTAGGTCGTAAGTCGACAGTCAGAATCCCATTAAGACAGTTTTGACCTGGCGGGTAGGTCGTAGGTCGACAGTCAGATTCACATGAGATAGTGTTGACCTGGCGCGTAGGTCGTAGGTCGACAGTCAAACTTATGTTCAGAGAGTGATGATCTGGCGCGTAAGTGGTAGGTCGACACTCACATTTATTTTCAGAACGGGTCGTCCTGGCGCGTAGGTCGTAAGTCGACAGTCAGAATTACATTAAGATAGTGTTGATCTGGCGCGTAGGTCGTAGGTCGACAGTCAATCTGATGTTCAGAAAGTGTTGATCTGGCGCGTAGGTCGTAGGTCGATACTCACATTTATTTTCAGAAAGTGTCGACCTGGCTCGTAGGTCGTAGGTAGACAGTCAAACTTATTTTCAGAAAGTATCGACCTGGCGCGTAGGTCGTAGGTCGACACTCAAATTTATGTTCAGAAAGTGTTGACCTGACCTGTAGGTCGTAGGTCGACACTCACATTTATTTTCAGAAAGTGTCGACCTCGTAGGTCGTAGGTCGCCAGTCAAATTTACATTAAGATAGTGTCGACCTGGCGCGTAGGTCGTAGGTCGACACTGAAATTTATGTTCAGAAAGTGTTGACCTGGCTTGTAGGTCGTAGGTCGACAGTCAAACTAATGTTCATACAGACTCGAGTAGAAATCCGACTAAAGGCCGTCGTTTCACTACCCTGACAAGGGCCTGTAGGACAGAGTGCTGCCCGTAATGCACGCCAGAAACTCGGGTAAAAATCCGACTAAAGACCGTCAGCTCCCGTGCGAAAAAATAGAAAAAAGTGTTCCACTCCATTGTACACAAGGCCAAGCACTTCGCTGCGAACGCGTGTTCGCGAATGTTCCGCGGTCCCGGCTTACATTTTCCCTACTAGCAGTGGAGTGCTAGTGTCAAACAAGGCTCAGCACTTCGCCGTCGGCGCGGGTAGACTGCGGCACTTTGTCTAACCTAAAAGCGGAACGCAATGGGAAGTGTTCGGTCGTACTTATAGGGGAGATGGTTGGTCTGGAAAAAATATTAATTTTTATTATTTTTATTTCCTTCTTTTGAGCCTCTGCCGGGGAGACCATCACGTCTCCCCTTGACACAAGGCCTAGCAATTCGCTGCGTACGCGGGTTCGCAAATGCGACTTCGGCCCCAGCCCACATTTACCCAGCCATACGCAGTGTGCTGCCTAGAAACGAGGCGAGCACTTCGCCGTACGCGCGGGTAAACGGCGGGAGTTACAACCACTCTCTTAAGACGACGCCTTGGTGTAGCTGATAAGACGCGGATAATTCACTGTCCGAAGGGGGCAGGGTAGGGTGTAGCACATTTAGGCAAGGGCAATTAAGTAGAGACTTGTAGGCCCTGTGTGGTTGTGGCGGGAGCTGGCAAGGACCGGGACCACGTGGATTGGATATGTCAACATGATGTAGAACCATCTACTTTATTTCAGAGACACAACGAGTAAAGGCAAATTGTTGTGGCCCTCAGAACGCTTACATTTAAGAGCGAATTCTGAAAAGGAACAATTCCTAAGGAGTTATACCTCCAAAACACTGTGGAAGTAGGGGTACGGCAGTCATACTACTCATTTGAAGAGGCAGGGGGTGTATTAGAATGTAAAATGTTCACAACCTGAGGCGTCTTTAACGCCAAATGGCAATAAGGTCTTCCACCCAGGCGAGGAAAGCAACCAGAGAGAGTCAATGTCAAAGTAAAAATTGTCTCTAGTAGGGGAAATTTCAGGCAAGGTTACTGGACTAACTAGTCTACACGGGACTATATAATTCCGTGAAATGATCATAGACGGGACCTGCCTTGTATTATATGCGGGCCCGGCTCACATTTCCCCTACTAGCAGCGACGTGCTCGCTTAACACAAGGCCCAGCACTTGGCCGTTAGCGCGGGTACGGCGGGACCTGCCGTGTAGCATATGCGGCCACGGCTCATATTTCCCCTACTACCAGCGGGGTAATCGCCTGAAACAAGGCTCAGCACTTCGCTGGCAGCGCTGGTAGACTGCGGGACCTGCCTTATAGCACATGAGGCCCCGGCTCACATTTACCATACTACCAGCGGAGTGCTTGCTTTAAACAAGGCCAGCACTTCGCCGTCAGCGCGGATAGACGGCGGGACCTGCCTTATAGCGTATGTGTTCAACTCCTGTAAGAATTTATTTTTGGTCTACTCCCGTGACAAGGAACTGTAGGCCAGAGTGCTCCCCGTAATACACGTGGCACACTCGGGTAGAAATTCGCCTTAAGGCCGTTATTCCACTCCTGTGAGAAATACAAAAAAAGTGTTCCGCTCCTTTGTGAAATGTTTATTGTTCCACTCCAAGGGCCTGTAGGCCCGAGTGCTCCCCGTAAGACACACGACAGACTCGGATAGAAATCCGCTTTAAGGCCGTTATTCAACTCCCGTGAGATAAAAAAAAAAGGTGTTCCACTCCTGAACATTTGTTTTTGTTCCACACCCGTGACAATGGCATGTAGGCAGGAGTGCTCGCCGTAATACACGAGGCAGACTCGACCTACGACCTACGCGCCAGGTCGACACAGTCTGAACATAAGTGTGAGTGTCGACCTACGACCTACATACCAGACCTACGATCTACGAGCCAGGTCGACACTTTCTGAAAATAAATGTGAGTGTCGACCTACGACCTACGAGCCAGGTCGACACTTTCTGAAGAACATGTGAGTGTCAACCTAGGACGTTCGCGCCAGGTCGACACTTTCTGAAAATAAATTTGACTGTCGACATACGACCTACGCGCCAGGTCAACACTTTCTGAAAATAAATTTGACTGTCGACCTACGACGTACGCGCCAGGTCAACCCTTTCTGAGCATAAAATTGACTGTCGACCTACGACCTACGCGCCAGGTCGACACTCTCTAAGCATACAATTGATTGTCGACCTACGACCTACGCGCCAGGTCAACCCTTTTTGAGCATAAAATTGACTGTCGACCCACGACCTACGCGTCAGGTCAACACTTTCTGAACATCAGTTTGACTGTCGACCTCAACCTACGCGCCAGGTCAACACTATCTTAATGTGAATCTGACTGTCGATATAAAACCTACGCGCAAGGTCGACAGTTTCTGAAAATAAATTTGGCTGTCGACCTACGACCTACGCGCCAGGTCAACACTATCTAATATGTGAATCTGACTGTCGATATAAAACCTACGCGCAAGGTCGACAGTTTCTGAAAATAAATTTGACTGTCGACCTACGACCTACGCGCCATGTCAACACTTTCTGAACATAAGTTTGACTGTCGACCTACGACCTACGAGCCAGATCAACACTCTCTGAAAATAAGTATGACTGTCGACCTACGATCTACGCGCCAGGTCAACACTATCTTAATGTGAATCTGACTGTCGACCTATGACTTACGCGCCAGCTCAACACTGTCTTAATGGTATTCTGACTGTCGACTTACGACCTACGTGCCAGGTCAACACTATCTTAATGTGAATCTGACTGTCGACCTACGACCTACGCGCCAGGTCAACACTTTCTGAACATAAGTTTGACTGTCGACCTACGACCTACGAGCCAGATAAACATTTTCTGAGCATAAAATTGACTGTCGACCTACGACCTTCGAGCCAGATCAGCACTTTCTGAACAAAAATTTGACTGTCGACCTACGACCTACGCGCCAGGTCAACACTATCTTAATGTGAATCTGACTGTCGACCTAGGACCTACGAGCCAGATCAACACTCTCTGAAAATAAATCTGACTGTCGACCTACGACCTACTCGCCAGGTAAACACTATCTTAATGTGAATCTAACTGTCGACCTACGACCTAAGAGCCAGATCAACACTCTCTTAATGTGAATCTGACTGTCGACCTATGACCTACGCGCAAGGTCAACACTGTCTTAATGGGATTCTGACTGTCGACTTACGACCTACGCGCAAAGGTCAACACTATCTTAATGGGAATCTGATTGTCGACCTACGACCTACGCGCAAGGTCTACACTTTCTGAAAATAAATTTGACTGTCGACCTACGACCTACGCGCCAGGTCAACACTCTCTGAACATAAGTTTGACTGTCAACCTACGACCTACGCGCCAGATCAACACTGTCTTAATGGGATTCTGACTGTCGACTTACGACCTACGAGCCAGGTCAACACTATCTTAATGTGATTGTGACTGTCGACCTACGACCTACGCGCTAGGTCGACACTTTCTGAAAATAAATTTGACTGTCGTCCTACGACCTACGAGCCAGATCAACACTTTCTGAGCATAAAATTGACTGTCGACCTACGAACTACGCCAGGTCAACACTATCTTAATGTGAATCTGACTGTCGACCTACGACTTACGCGCCAGGTCAACACTGTCTTAATGGGATTCTGACTGTCGACCTATGACTTACGTGCCAGGTCAACACTATCTTAATGTGAATCTGACTGTCGACCTACGACCTACGACCTACGCCCCAGGTCAACACTTTCTGAAAATAAATTTGACTGTCAACGTACGACCTACGAGACAGATCAACACTTTTTGAGCATAAAATTGACTGTCGACCTACGACCTACGCGCCAGGTCGCGATCATTTGTGTAAATATGTAATCACAAGGGAGTACTTGCACATGTAAAATTGTCAACTTCTTATCGATGTCAGGAAAAATGGACCACCTGTACGGGTTAATTACCCAGCAAACACTATGATATAAATGAACAATTGTTTAAAACGTAATATAAGAGCATTCCAAAAAACACATCTATACATGGTTAAGGTACTGGGAACGATTATTAAACATATTTCGGAGTATCAAAATATCATGGTTATGCTTCCTTTTTCATTGCTGATAATGCTGTATATCCCGATTTCCTGCATACAACACCTTTATAGCAAACACCTTTGAACACATATAAGCATAACAATGAAAACTGTATATGAACATGAATTGACTTATATATGTATTTAAAACATTGCGGCTAAAGAAGAAATTGCTCATCGTGAACAATTTCATGTGTTAAAGAGACATCTGCAGAAAATGCGTCAAATTATATATGCGAAGTCGGAAAGGGTTTACCCAAAACAGAACGGATCAAGCGTAACGTGTTCTACCATTGATAAATACTTGATTGAATAATAAGTAAGAATGTATGTTAATAGTTTATTATAGTTATACGTGAACATGAAACGTTATCATTTCAAGAGGAAGCAATATATCAAACACATATGAACTAGCTGTTTCAATGTATCAGAATAAAAGTATTTAAAAGTTATACACATTCCTCTGAAAAAAGTTTGTATTTTGACCAAACTAAACACATGTGTACAATGGCAATGACCAAAATACCAACTGTAAATACTTGAAACCATCTAAGATTTGTAGGAAAACAGTGTAGAGTCCGATCAGATGCGCTGATTGATATGCATCTGCACTGCAATATGTTAAATCGACTATAAAGATATCTCTGTGTATTCATATTATCTCATTTAAATATGTTAAATCGACTATAAAGATATGTCTGTGTATTCATATTATCTCATTTAAATTTATAATGTTTGCTGACAGATATTCATCTTTAAAATGATTCAATACTATTCACTTATAGGTCACATACCCACTATTATTATATAGAAGGGTGCACATTGATGTCAGATTTTTACATTGGTGTGTGCTGCTAGTTTATCAAGAAAAAGTCTCAAATATCGGCAATTTAATACATCGCGTTTGCATTCAAATCTGAAAACTATTAAACCTTTAAGATCACAATAAACATAAATGATCAAACTCATCAAAGTTCTTAGATATCCAATACATGACATGTCAATGCACATTTTCCAATAATGAACATCTCATTACAATAAAATATTCCAAATGTTTTTGTAAGTTTGTTAGTAAATTGTTTTACACCGCTTTCAACAAGTAATACATTATATTTTGGCGTTTCCTGGTTAAGTTACTTGTACTGTTACTTGTACTGCTAGTTAATATATCCTGACACAAGCGAGTCTGTCGTAATGCTATTCCTGCAAACCTACGCACCGAGGAGGGAAATCCATTGCTTTCAGTTAGGTAAGGTATTTGGTATGACTATGTCATGTAGCTACCCGCAAGCAGCTCCCGCATCGGAGGCGAACACCCTACCACAATCCCCTTGACGTTTTTCCCATAAGCGAAACTACTGTATATGAACTGTGCTAACACATCCATAGGGCATTTGCGACCAGTATTTACCAGATCAATATGAGCATCCTCACAGTTTGATCTGGCTTTGCATTATTCGCATAAGTCGAAGAACATTAAAGACGCTTCCTTGTGAAGCCGTCTTCGATGATACATTTTCGTCCATGTAGTAACAATCACATTTGATAAACATACAACACTTATATTTGTTTTCAGGACGCGCAGGTTGATATTGTTACACATGCTTTATGCTTGGATTAATGAAACCAAGTTCAATAATAGTTCAATATTGTATCTGTAGTAAACATTATCAGCAGACGCTCTGATAAAGAGACAATTTTTTTTTTGTTCAGGACGCGCAGATTTATAAGCTGGATCTACACTTGCTGCACATGCCTTATGCTCGTTTTTATTGAAGAAAAGTTAACCTGGTGCATAGTTACATGTAATATTTATCCCAAAGTACCTGTAGTAAAAGTTATCAAAATACAGTCTGGTTAACACACATATATATACTTTACAGGAGTTTTAGGTTGATCATGATCTACAATAATAAATACATTATTTTATTATCATACCCGGAGTTGTTTTGAAGGTTGATCAAGAAGTAAACTTGCCGAAATCTCATTTGATACTTATTCCTGGAATCGAATGGTTTCTGGCCTGGGGCTTTAGCCCCTGATAATAGTAGTAACACGTTTTGTTCGGAGTTGGCAGCCTGCCAATTGCTGCTAACACCCAACAAAGCATTTTAGGATGAGACTGCGCGAGAAAAATAGTTCATCATTTATTCAACAAAACTGCATTCAAAAGGTTAAGATCTCCCTAAAAAATATCATTACAATGTTGTTGGAACATCAGTGAACAACTTAAGGAAGACAGTGGTGCAGAGGTGGAGCGTCGACCTCTCGTATCAAAGGTCCCTGGTTCGAGTCCCGTGATGAGGCGGTCCTGACTTTGGGATTTTTCCACACAAACGGCGCGAGTACTGGTGAAGAAGTCTCCAGGAAGCAGACATCGAGCGTGATTAATCTAAGCCCAGGGCTTGTTTCTCAATCGATGTAAAATAAATAAGTTTAAACTAAACAACTTAAGGCGTGAGTACTCCAATACAAGTCTATAATAAATGCTTTATAAATTAATGCAATGCTTAAGCAATTAATGCAATGCTTTAGAAATTAATGCGCCGAGAGCCTATTAACAGTATTACGATTCGCGAAGAGGAACGGAAAAGTACAAAGAAGTCGCATGAAAAATCAGTGGTGGATTAACCAGGGGTCCGTAGGACCCGTGCAACGAAATATTAATGGTTAACAAAGAAGTAGCGTGTCAAATGCAGTGACGATTTAGCGGGGTCCCATAGGGTACGGGCCCATGCATCGTTAGAATGTTTGTCTTAATGATATCTAAGTCAAGTTCGAATATGGGTCATACTGGGTCAGAAACTAGGTCACTAGGCTAATTTGAAGGGAACTCTTATTAACATTCTGGAGGCTGCATTTTTAACTTGAGCATGTTGAAACTGTATTGGGATGTGTGTCTTGATTATATGTAGGCCAAGTTTGAATATTGGCCATGTCTGTTAACAACTAGGTCATTAGGCCAAATTGAAGGAACATTTTGTCAACAATGTAGAAGCCATATTTTTTAAGACTTGGTCAGAATGTTTATCTTTATGATATCTGGGCTAAGTTTGAATATAGGTCATGACTCATGCCGGGCTAAAAACAAAAAATACCAAATTGAAGGAATTCTTTTTAATACTCTGGAGGCTGTCTTTTTTGCTACAGCAGCTTGAAACGTTGTAAGAATGTTTGTATTGATGATATCTAGTCCATGTTCGAATAAGGGTCATATCGGGTAAACACAAATAGGTCATTAGGCCAAATGATGGAAAATCTTGATAACACACTGTTACATTTTTAATCTTTTTCAGAAAAATTGTCTTGATCAGTTTTGCATTTTTCAAACACTTTCTCCCCGTCTAGAACATGGTTTAGAGAATTATTTCTACTTGATTGAATGTGATTTAACATTAACATATTTCTCAATATAATAGGGCAGAAACTGCAAAATAGTCTGCCTAAACCTGCTATTTAATTTTCCTTTGATTCTTCATGTCTTAAATGCGTATACTTGTGAGCTCTTGCGCTCAGGTGAACAATATAGTGCCAACAAGGTCCTTCTGTTTTAAAATTGGCAGTTACATAATATTTACTATTTTTTATTTGATCTTTCAACTTCTTAACAATAAATACATAAACATAAGCTGCAATTGTTATTTCCTTTCACATTTTCTCTACTTCTCCAACCCCAGGCCGTCAGCACTGCATTGCTTTGATTTTTGTTCGGGTTCTGTGAAGTGTTATTTCCTCTATTGAATGCATCACTTAAAATAATAGTCGGGTTCTGTGCTATTTTATTTGATCTGTTGTATACATCACTCTTTTTGAGAGTCGGGTTCTGTGCTATTTTATTTGATATGTTATATACCTCACTCTTTTTGAGAGTCGGTTTCTGTGATGTTTTATTGTCTATGCTGAATACATCAGTCTATTAGAGAGTAGGGATTGGTGATTTGTTATTTTCTATGTTAAATACATCACTTTATTTGAGAGTCTGGTTTTCTAATATGTTATTTTCTCTGTTGTATACATCACTCTATTTGAGAGTCGGGTTCTGTGTTGTGTTATTTTCTTTGTCGAATAAAATACTCTAATTGAGTCGTGTATTCTGATATGTTATTTTCACTGTTGCATACATCTATCTATTTGAGAATTTGTTTATGTGATGTGTAATGTTTTCTGTTGTATACATCACTCTATTTGAGAATGTGTTTCTGTGATGTGTTATTTTCTCAATTGACTTAATAACTTTTTTTGAAAAAGCGACAGTGAGTTGCTTACAGGATGCACCGGATGATCTGGGTGTTCACTCACCCACATTTGTCGGGGCTGGGTTTTTCCTGGAATTGAGCCCATCAATATTGAGAGCCGGGCTCTGTGATAAACTTGTGTTTCTGATAAATAAACTTAATAAAGGGACGATGAGTTGGTTGCAGGTTCATCTGCATCTGCACTTACTGCCAGTATATTTGTGTTTTTTTTGTTCCAGGAAACAGCTGACTTAGAGACAGCTCTTTGATATGTGTTATGGTCTGTGTTGTATAAATCACTATATCTGATAAACAGAAACTGTTGTGTTACACGATCCATATGAATGACTAATATAAACTCTGTTATCTCTTTCACAATATATACCTGTATAAGGACGTTTCATCCTCGGTGTTCCGTCTTGTACTTCCCGTATGGTTGTACACTGTGGTGATATGATATGAATAATGGTTGATATGTTGTATAATTCACTCTATCTGATAAACATAAATTGCCCTTCCACAAGATACACCAAAACGACTAATATACAGTCTGTTATCTCTTTCGCAATATATAACTGCATATGGATCATTCGTCCCTGGTGATCTGTCTGTTAATACTTGTATGGTTGTACACTGTGGTGATATAATATGAATACTAGCTGACCTCCGCCCAGCTATATAAATGTTATCTTTTCTATCTACTGCCAAACCGTATGGTTTCACCAGTTCGTCATGTGTATATACATGTTTTACATTGCCGTCTAGATCCATACTCGTTACACTGTTGATACCACTATCTGATACGTAAAGCGTGTTGTTATTTGTACTCAGTACAATATAGCTGGGTGTTTTAAACAATGTTTGTCTTCTGATATCTGTTGTTATTGTTTTCAATATTTTCCCACCTAAATCAATGATTTTTACGCAGCCAGGATCAGTAAAAGAGCAAATAAATGTGATTTTTGTATAAACAATACCACGACTCTTACCACCAATGACCACTTCCTTCATTACAGACAATGTCTTACCAACCTTTATGAATACGAGTTTATTGTCACATGTAACGACGATCTGTTCTCGTTCAACACGCGTTGTATCCCATGGCCTTGTAGGTAGTTTTATACAGTACATCTCCTTGTTATTTTTAATGTCAACAATCTTTACACTGGAGTTATCATAATCAGCTAAAGCCAGCATGTTATTCTCTAACATCACTCCCCCTGTAATCCGGCAGTAGTATTCATTATGTGTAGAATGTTGAATATCGATGTTACCAACATATCTCAATGACACCGGCTTACTTAGTGCTGATATCTTCACTTTTCTCTCAATCTTTGTTTTTCCTTCTTTTTTTAGTTTGTTTTCAAAATTTCCAAGACTGTTTAATGCTTTGAGAGACTTAATTATTGTCTCATTCGATCGAAACATATAATCTCTTATTGTACATTGGTTATCTAACTCTGTCTTCAAAATGTCAAATTGTTTAATTTGATGTTGCGCCTTTCTAGCAGAGATCATCAATTGGCGTTGTGGTTTGTATTTCTTCTGTATTTCCATATTATTTGACATCTTGGCAAGGTCAGCAATCATCACATCACATGTTGTAGACGCTGACTGAGTTGATTTGGTATCCTTGTCCTTCACGGTCTTTGCCTCTTTCAGGGTACTTTGTTCGAGGGAATCTAAAATATGATTGATCTCAGACCTGAATTTCTTTACTTCAGAAACAATGTTTATGTGGATATGTCCCACGTCATCTTTTTTCATCAATGCCATTGTCTCCATACTTTGAAGTCGTTGATTAAGATTAGCTATTGCGCTCATCAGAGACGTATACTCATTACTTGTTTCGAATTGTATCGCTATATCGTCCATATACTCTACATTACACTGTTTGTGTTCTAGGGTAGCACAAACAGAACAGCAGCAATCCTCATGTATATTACAATAGTACTCAACTAATTTACCGTTATGTTTAGTACACATACTCTTCCCCAACGACGTTAACTTCTGTTTAGGCATGTTGTCTCGATCCAACAATTGATGGTGTTTAGATACAGTAAGTTTGCTGTGTACTTTTGCACAAGTTTTACAGAGAAACTCGTTGCAAACTGTACAATAAAATACAGCATTTTCATCGTCATCTTCGCCTTCACATGGGTCACAAAGAATACCAGTACTCACGTCATCACTCCCTACCTGTCTCCTCCCTGATACTTCCATGGCGGACAGGATTTACTGAAATACACAAACAGTTCGATTTATCTCGACAAGCATGTGGTATTCGAATCACGGCTCTCAAATGCTATATATTCCAAATTAAACATGTATTTATGACGGAACAGACAACTTCTGAAATTTAAAGATGACCATCCATTTTGAAACTTGTTGTTATGTTTGAAATGCAGGTAGACGTCTTTTAATGAACGATGCAGTTTCGAATTATTATTGCATTTATCTATTTACGAGAAAGGAGAGAAAATAAATAAATGCAATCTTTTGAAGCAGTTGTTAATGCATCGCGAATTGTTCAAATGAATTTCGAAATTTCATATGCCTAATTTTAAAAGGTTGTATGAACAAATATACATTCTCTTAATTTAATTTTAAAGTCAATGTGACAAGTGTCATTCGTTTTTCACCAATGACTTACAGTCAATGTGATAAAGTACAAGTTGCTTGGAAGGTCTGTTGTGTGGAGTGCAGGTATGAAAAAGCCGGGAAATACATGGGTTAATGGATTGTACGCCGTGATATTACTAAAAGTAACTCCAATCAATCAATCAATATATCAATAAATAAATCAATTAATCAATATATCAATAAATAAATCAATCATTCAATAAAAATGGCATTGGCAATGAATGATGTACTTATTATGTTTGAAGACACCTGTTTATATTCTGTCTATTGAAAAGCACAGGCAATGCAATGGTTAAATGTAGGAAACAAACAGCATTTGAGTACATGCTATATATATATATATATATATATTTATTCTTTAAAGAAAAATGAAACAATTAAGTTTCTTTGTAAATAATTAAGATGTTGAAGCAAATATGAAATCTTTATTTGAGCGCATTGAATAATCGTAAGTAATTGTGAAAGAGTATACGCGTACGTTACCATTAAAAACACAATTACACAATCTGTCTTCCTGCGTAGGGAGTTGTGAAAGATCATAGGCCAACGTAACTACTATAAAAGTATAAACACACACACATGTACGATATCATTTCCTCTTCAGTTAATAGTGAAGGGTTATACGCATACCTTACTACTGGAAACACACACTCATGCAATCTTACTTAGTATTTGTGTTATTGTGATAGGTTTTACGCGATCGTTATCCCTATAAACAAACACACTCTTTTCGGAAACTGTTAAAGGTTATACGTGTAAGTTACCACAATACACACATACACACACTCAATCTAACTTCCTCTTTACGATTAAGGTTCTCTACTTAAGTATGTTATTAAATTAAACATTTATAATCAGTACAACATTATATTGACTGTCAATGAACAGATCTCCTTAAGAGGACGACGTTCACCGCCTCGGTGGTGTAGCGTCCGCATAGAGGTCGCATGTTCGATCCAAGGCCGGGTTATACCAAGTACTTTTACAATGATGGTAATCGTTTTCCCTTCTTGGTGATCAGGGTTGTTTGGTCAGCATTACGACTGGCTTACATGTGTCAAGATAAATTGACACGTAGTAACTGTAACTTTCCAAGGAAATGCCGTTCATAGAAACAAATCCAATATGTTTCACACCACATCTGAAAAAATCTACCTTCAATAGTGGACAGTGGTACGATTTATGTACCGCCTGTGTGATGTAGTCATAAGGGCGTGCTCCTTGGAAGCGGGTACCGGACAGGGTTTTGGGGATAACGTTACGACTATTGTATGGGTATTAGGATATATTGATACTAACCATAGTGGTACATTACGCAGGAAACCACGTTATACAACTAGATTGCTTATGAAACGACATGAAACACTCAACATTTCAAGTAATAACATAAATACAATTTTTTGAGAATAATATGCTACTCGATCGTTCGATTTACTTTCAACACCGTGTTCAACATTATCTTGCTTTTTCACCAGTAGACGTCGAGTTGTCGTGTATGATCAACATGTGTATTGAACCATGTTTCTGATACAGACGACATGTCACGCCTTAGAAGATAGTGAGACAATGAGAAATTACATGTTTAATGTCGTTTTCAACATTGTTCAAGTTATGACACAGCAACCAGATCGCACACCAATGAGTTGCACGATTTTCAGTAAACGACTGCTCGAGTATGACGTTTAAGTTAAATGGGTATTGCGAATTTTCTTAGAACGTATTTGTGCTGCAGACAATATTATCCAGCAGAAAATGATGAGGGCATGAGATATTGTGATTACGTAATTCGATTTATTGGAAGTTTCAGTTATCATGCAACAGACTTTTAATTATATTTTGGCAGCAATTTCACGCACTTCACCACATGTTTCCTGGATCTTCGAGGCTAGTAATTTAATTCCCATGAAAATATTTCAAAAAATTAGACGTTTGTGTTTATCCTCTATTAAGATGAATTGCGCGGATTTGAACTCACATCCTTCCGATGTACAGGCCTTGTCGGTACTGACCGCAAGCAGGGTGTTATTCCTGACTCTAGTGAAATTTTATAATTGTAAATGTGTCAGCGAGCAAAGTTCACTGGAGTACAAATGTTATGAAAGATCAGTATTAAACGCATATGATCAGGCCTTGATAATATGGTATGACGAAACAAATGTCGACAAACATAAATTACATATTTGCTTATGCGAGGTAAAGATTGTGATCGTTTTGTTTTCAAAATTGATATATGGTCGACTTTATTACTTACAACACCAAAACGGTAGAAGTGTGCTTAATAGTCTGGAGTATACGGTTAAACACATATTCTATCGACTGTCCAGTTACCAACAATAATATAACGATTGCATAATTACTCAACTTAACACAAATATATATCTTACACTAACCTATCTTGTCTGTGCCCTCCTCTTAGTCTTATCCGTGTTCTCCACAATTCAATATTTTTACAACATTCTACTTTGTATAGACCCAGTGTTAAATGTAAACATCAACAATAGATAAAGACTGACGTCATACAGGTTATCATATATGTCAATACACATTGCATTTTATATTTAACCTTTTCCCATATACATACTTATTATGACGGGGCCCCTGTAGAAGATGACTTGTGAAAACATTGCTCATAGTGATCACTTTCTCATTTTACCACAATATTTTCAACTATATTCAGTTATGAAACTGTCCAATATAACCATTTTATATAAGTTTTAAGTCGTCGCCTGCTGATACGTTGTAAGTGGGGTCGATTTACGATTCACCCATGTTGTTATAAATGGCTTTGACAAATAGAATGTAAATGCACTCTTTTTTAAGTATAACGTACGATTTTTAGTTATTCTTTTTTTTTTAAATTTCAATACACATTAACAATTTTATTTCATGTGCATGTTTGCTATTTTAATTTAATATAATACTCCGATATTCTTACATTTTAAGAAAGCTTGTGAAGTACCGAATGGGACTGCTGATTTGATTTAGTTCAATTTAACGCGGCTTTGAGCTATGTTGTTATTCCATTAGTGAACAACGATTGGCGGGTGACAATTGGCCTAGCTGGTGTTCGAACTCAAAACCATTTAATTAACAGCACACGTTGCTATTGACAAACCATCCCGAATGATGATTGAATCAAAAAGTGTTTGTTCTTTACTCCTTTACAGTTAACTTTCATCGGAAAGAAAGCTTGCCGAGTCCGGATTCGAAACAACAACCAATGGCTCAATAGATCACGTTGTTGCCAATAACAAGCAATGTTGAACCAAAGACTGAAATGCAATATGCCCAAAATAATCGAACACTTGGTGTACACCACCTGATCACCGACATGAGGAGGTTTATGCATATAAAGCATTTGCAATTATTTCCATTGGTAATAATGAACGAGTAGGTCAAAATTCGAACTAACAATCGCAGGGTTGAACCAAAGATTGAAATGCAATATCTCTAAATCATTCACATGTGGGGTCGATTTACGATTCACCCATGTTGTTATAAATGGCTTTGACAAATAGAATGTAAATGCACTCTTTTTTAAGTATAACGTACGATTTTTAGTTATTCTTTTTTTTTTAAATTTCAATACACATTAACAATTTTATTTCATGTGCATGTTTGCTATTTTAATTTAATATAATACTCCGATATTCTTACATTTTAAGAAAGCTTGTGAAGTACCGAATGGGACTGCTGATTTGATTTAGTTCAATTTAACGCGGCTTTGAGCTATGTTGTTATTCCATTAGTGAACAACGATTGGCGGGTGACAATTGGCCTAGCTGGTGTTCGAACTCAAAACCATTTAATTAACAGCACACGTTGCTATTGACAAACCATCCCGAATGATGATTGAATCGAAAAGTGTTTGTTCTTTACTCCTTTACAGTTAACTTTCATCGGAAAGAAAGCTTGCCGAGTCCGGATTCGAAACAACAACCAATGGCTCAATAGATCACGTTGTTGCCAACAACAAGCAATGTTGAACCAAAGACTGAAATGCAATATGCCCAAAATAATCGAACACTTGGTGTACACCACCTGATCACCGACATGAGGAGGTTTATGCATATAAAGCATTTGCAATTATTTCCATTGGTAATAATGAACGAGTAGGTCGAAATTCGAACTAACAATCGCAGGGTTGAACCAAAGATTGAAATGCAATATCTCTAAATCATTCACATGTGGGGTCGATTTACGATTCACCCATGTTGTTATAAATGGCTTTGACAAATAGAATGTAAATGCACTCTTTTTTAAGTATAACGTACGATTTTTGGTTATTCTTTTTTTTTTAAATTT
This sequence comes from Serripes groenlandicus, assembly GCA_031761405.1. Lineage (NCBI taxonomy): Eukaryota > Metazoa > Mollusca > Bivalvia > Cardiida > Cardiidae > Serripes > Serripes groenlandicus. The sequence continues at coordinate 50,611,716 of JASEVX010000007.1, read as the reverse complement.
CACTACACATTAACAATTTTATTTCATGTGCATGTTTGCTATTTTAATTTAATATAATACTCCGATATTCTTACATTTTAAGAAAGCTTGTGAAGTACCGAATGGGACTGCTGATTTGATTTAGTTCAATTTAACGCGGCTTTGAGCTATGTTGTTATTCCATTAGTGAACAACGATTGGCGGGTGACAATTGGCCTAGCTGGTGTTCGAACTCAAAACCATTTAATTAACAGCACACGTTGATATTGACAAACCATCCCGAATGATGATTGAATCAAAAAGTGTTTGTTCTTTACTCCTTTACAGTTAACTTTCATCGGAAAGAAAGCTTGCCGAGTCCGGATTCGAAACAACAACCAATGGCTCAATAGATCACGTTGTTGCCAACAACAAGCAATGTTGAACCAAAGACTGAAATGCAATATGCCCAAAATAATCGAACACTTGGTGTACACCACCTGATCACCGACATGAGGAGGTTTATGCATATAAAGCATTTGCAATTATTTCCATTGGTAATAATGAACGAGTAGGTCGAAATTCGAACTAACAATCGCAGGGTTGAACCAAAGATTAAAATGCAATATCTCTAAATCATTCACATGTGGGGTCGATTTACGATTCACCTATGTTGTTATAAATGGCTTTGACAAATAGAATGTAAATGCACTCTTTTTTAAGTATAACGTACGATTTTTGGTTATTCTTTTTTTTTTAAATTTCACTACACATTAACAATTTTATTTCATGTGCATGTTTGCTATTTTTATTTAATATAATACTCCGATATTCTTACATTTTAAGAAAGCTTGTGAAGTACCGAATGGGACTGCTGATTTGATTTAGTTCAATTTAACGCGGCTTTGAGCTATGTTGTTATTCCATTAGTGGACAACGATTGGCGGGTGACAATTGGCCTAGCTGGTGTTCGAACTCAAAACCATTTAATTAACATCACACGTTGCTATTGACAAACCATCCCGAATGATGATTGAATCAAAAAGTGTTTGTTCTTTACTCATTTACAGTTAACTTTCATCGGAAAGAAAGCTCGCCGAGTCCGGATTCGAAACAACAACCAATGGCTCAATAGATCACATTGTTGCCAACAACAAGCAATGTTGAACCAAAGACTGAAATGCAATATGCCCAAAATAATCGAACACTTGGTGTACATCACCTGATCACCGACATGAGGAGGTTTATGCATATAAAGCATTTGCAATTATTTCCATTGGTAATAATGAACGAGTAGGTCGAAATTCGAACTAACAATCGCAGGGTTGAACCAAAGATTGAAATGCAATATCTCTAAATCATTCACATAAATGTGGTCGTTGTGTCGAGAACACAGATCCTCGGAAATGTCTGCATAATACACATTTGCAATTATTCTCATTGGAAATAGCGAATGAGCATTGACATCGTTTTTTGTAAAGTTATTATAGTCACTGTGATCTTAACCTTCGACCTAAGTTGTTGAAACGCAAACTAGACGCAATGCTAGTGACCATATGTGTTATGTTGTCGCTATGTGGTTTTAAATCACAAGTCGGTTTTTCCACTGATACGCATACCTGTCCTACACTTGCAATATCTCACCCCATCAGTCGGTTATATTAATCATCCTGAGAGGCGACAACGGTATCAAGAGATAGACACTTGAAGACGAGATAACCTTTTAACCTGTTCATGCATGCAGACAGATTTATTTTATTAGTTTTTGTTCGCCGTTTTAAACATTATTTCAGTTATATCACAGCAACTGGTCACGTAATTATGATCCCACGGTAAACAAATCAGTACTAGAAAAATGCACCGTGCTAAAGGGCGTCCAATATGGCCGCAGTGACAGAGATTCGAAACCGGGTCGCCCAATTTAAAAAAGGCACCGCTAACCACTCGGCCACGGCGGATTCCTCAGGTGGATCGAAAAGGACTAAGTGCAAAGTTTATGCTCCTTAACTCGTAGAATTTAATCAACTTCGAAATTGTTTGACTCTTTTCCAAAATTCATGCACAACATTAATAACATTAACGTAATACATATGGGTCCACACTTTACACTCATTTGTGTGCCTTTTTAAAACAAGCAGTATAGTATAGCGTTTTGCAAGAGAGATATATTAAATAACGTTTAGATATATCTTGGCCATCTGTTCACTTACGCATTTGTCGCATGACTTCTTTCAAACAGTACTCGAGTATGACGAATGATTGCAATCGATAACTCATGGATACGGGAAATACAAGAAGCACATGTTATGTGAAATGCCCGTCTCGATATATTTGAATACCACTGAATACGATATTAAGCTTTTATTAATGAATCTATCATGAATTGATCAGTCAGTACTTTCTCGGTGGCGTTCATTTCACTTAACCCTACAGTCCTGACTCTCTCGGCCGAGCCCTGATAGCTTAGTCGGTAGCGACGCGGGCTGTCAATCCATGGGTTTGTGATTTCAAATCCTAACTCGGCCAACAATTTGTCCGACGTTTGACTAAAGTCAATGTGACATGATTTGTCGTCTTTCACCAATGGGCTAACAGTCTAAATGGAATAGCAGCCATTTGCTCGGAAAGTATATTGTGTGGAGTACAGGTATGAAAAAGCCAGCAACACATGAGTAGATGTACAGACAGCCGTGATATGACTGAACAATTGTTGAAAGCGGAGTTAAACATTTATAAATCAATCAATCAATCAAAAACACCTGACTCTCTCGTACCCTTACTACACACAACAAATACAAGTTTAGCTCATTGTTGCATGCCACTTATTTTCATAGATATAATGAATAGACAAGCTGGAATTAAAACTCAAAACCCCTGTATCATCAACCCTCGGTGTTATCGACAATAATCAGCGTAAATCTATTGATTGGGGATTTAGTGCCGTTTCCAACGATATAATCTCATATAACGTGTGCTTCATAATTGTTATGCCAAATTGCTGCAAACAACAAGCTTCCCTTCTGACTGTATGCCCATTTTCTCATATACTTCATTTACTAAGCCCATTGGTGAAATAAAAAGGATCGTAGTCCGTCTGAATCTAATTAATATCCCCAAGTTTTTACATATATACCTTGGTTAAAAACGTGAACCGCTTTTATAGAGTGAAGGGTGAATATAAATTGTTTCATTTAGGAACAGGATCGCAAAAGTTATGTACATTACTTTATCTATAAACCTGTTCCCGCAATACGTCACGCCTTTTTACATCAATATTCGGGTATGATGAAACCTTATATTTTAACCATTTACCTGATACAAACGACATGTCACACCTTTTTACACCAGTATTCGTGTATGATGAACACGTTTACTTTAACAATTTACCTGATACACACGAAATGTCACACCTTTTTATACCAGTACTCGTGTATGATGAATACGTTTACTTTAACCATTTACTTGATACACACGACATGTCACACCTTTTTAAACCAGTTATCGGGTATGATAAACACGTTTACATTATCTATTAACTGATACAGACGACATGTCACACCTTTTTAAACCAGTTACCGGGTATGATAAACACGTTTACATTATCTATTTAACTGATACAGACGACATGTCACACCTTTGTACACCAGTACTCGGGTATGATGAACACGTTTACATTATCTATTTAACTGATACAGACGACATGTCACACCTTTGTACACCAGTACTCGGGTGTGATGAACACGTTTTCTTTAACCATTCATCTAATACAGACGAAAAGTCAGGCCTTTTTACAACAGTTCTCGGGTATGATGAACACGTTTACTTTAACCATTCATCTAATACAGACGAAAAGTCACGCCTTTTAGCACGGGTATTCGGGTATGATGAACACGTTTACTTTAACCATTCATCTAATAAAGACGAAACGTCACGCCTTTTTACACCAGCACTCGGGTATGATGAACACGATTACTTTAACCATTTACCTAATACAGACTAGTACACCCTGAATCTCACTAGTAATCCACGATATATCCCTGCATTGCGAATGGGTATTTTCCCATAAAGACATTTCAAAAAAAAATGTGCAGACAAATGACGCTAGCAATCACAATAGTGGATGTTTTGGTTAATCCTGTTTAAACATGAATTGCCCGGATTCAAACTCACAACCCCTCGATTGACAGGCCCCGTCGTTACTGTCTGCAATCAGGGTGTTATTTCTGACTATATTGAAATATTCCACCATACTGAGTGGTTTTACATCTATTATAGTTGAAAACGTGATCAGGTGTCAGCAAGGATATGACGAATAAGTACACTGGAGTGCAACTGTCTTGAAAGGTCATTCAAAAATGCACATGACCGCGCCATGAGTAAATATAATGATATTGACGCAAAAAAAAAATACCTTAGGCCTATAATTTGTATCCTTGAGCCCGCAAGTAATCCACGAACTGATCCCCCACAACCCTTTGATTAACAGCCGTCGTTACTGACAGTAATCAGGGTGTTATTTCTTACTCTAGTGCAATATAGAGCGGTTTTACATATAGTGTAGTTGTAAACGTGACCAGGTTATAGTAAGCATAGTACGGATACACGCTGGAGTGCAAAAGTGTTTTGAAAGATTATTCATGAACGCATATGACCGTGCCTTGAGAATATGGTATGATTGGGACTCAAATATGTCGACAAAAATAAATTACAGAGAATCTTATGCGGGGTGAAAATTGTGTTCGTTTTTTTTTTCTTCAAATGTGTAATAATGTCGAATTTATTAATTACGACACCCAAACTGTACATATATGCTTAATAGTCTGGAGTATACTGTAAACACATATTTCATCGACTGTCCAGGTACCAACAATAAAACAACCAGTGCATAATTACTCAACAAAACTTAACACAACATATATATCTTACACTAACCTATCTTGTCGATGTCCTCTTCTTGTTCTGATCCGTTTTCTCAACTATTCAATATTTTCACGACTTGACATTTTCTATTTTGTTGACCAAGTGCAAAATGTATACTCCTAAAATTGATTAAGACCGACGTCATCAAGGTTATCATGAGTCAAGCCACATTGCAGTTTTATCTTTAACCCTTCCCAACATATATTCTTAATTTGACGCCCCCGTAGAAGGAAAATTTAAATAAAAAATTGTTGCAAAGTTTGAAATTACTTTTACTGATCACTTTTCTATTTTGCCACAGTGTTTTAAACTATTTTCAGTTATCAAACCGTCCAAAATAACCCTTTTCTATTATTTTTACTAGAATGTTTAAAGACATCTGCTGCAAATGTGTTGTATTTTGGAAAGGGTTAAAAAACGTCCATATTGTTACAAATGGCTGTGACAAAAGAAATGTTTATACTTCTTTTTGAAGACTACCTCCGATTGTTTGATATGATTTTTTAAAATTTCAAAACATCTTGAACATTTTTTTTAAGGCGTATTTTTACGCTTTAATATGGAAGCGTCCTAGTGCCACAGTCTGTAATATTTTTGAGAGATATTATCTCCTAATTAGGAGATACTATGTCATAATTAGGAGATACTATCTCCTAATTAGGAGATACTATCTCCTAATTAGGAGATACTATCTCCTAATTAGGAGATACTAAGTCATAATTAGGAGATAGTATCTCCTAATTAGGAGATATTAAGTCATACTTAGGAGATACTATCTCCTAATTAGGAGATACTATGTCATAATTAGGAGATACTATGTCATAATTAGGAGATACTATCTCCTAATTAGGAGATACTAAGTCCTAATTAGGAGATACTATCTCCTAATTAGGAGATACTATCTCCTAATTAGGAGATACTAAGTCATAATTAGGAGATAGTATCTCCTAATTAGGAGATATTAAGTCATAATTAGGAGATATTAAGTCATAATTAGGAGATACTATCTCCTAATTAGGAGATACTATGTCATAATTAGGAGATACTATCTCCTAATTAGGAGATACTAAGTCCTAATTAGGAGATACTATCTCCTAATTAGGAGATACTATCTCCTAATTAGGAGATACTAAGTCATAATTAGGAGATAGTATCTCCTAATTAGGAGATATTAAGTCATAATTAGGAGATATTAAGTCATAATTAGGAGATACTATCTCCTAATTAGGAGATACTAAGTCCTAATTAGGAGATATTAAGTCATAATTAGGAGATACTATCTCCTAATTATGACATAGTATCCCCTAATTAGGACTTAGTATCTCCTAATTATGACTTAGTATCTATGGAATCCCTGGAGGGCCCTTTTGACCTTTGACTGCTGGCTTGTGACTTTTGATTTATGACTTGTGACTTTTGACTTTTGATTGATGACTTGTGATTTATGAATTGTGATTTATGACTTTCATTGTATGGAAACAATAGTGACCAACACGGGTGAAACGGGTGTATTTTATCCCCCGCCCCTCCTTTTGTATTGTGTGCAAGCTTCTGGTACTACAGAAAATAAAAAAATACTGAGGCGAACTGCGAGCTTCTAGTAAAACAGAATATACAGAATCACTGTGACCAACTACAAGCTTTTAGTACTACAGACAATAAAGAATCACTGTGACCAACTGCAAGCTTCTAGTACGACAGCCTATACAGAATAACTGTTGCCAACTGAAAGCTTGTAATAGTACAGCCTATAAAGAATCACTGTGGCCAACTGCAAGCTTCCTATACCCAATACTATACTAGTCATAAATCAAAAGTCACAAGCCCGCAGACAAAAGTCAAAAGGGCCCTCCAGGGATTCTATAAGTATCTCCTAATTAGGAGATAGTATCTCCTAATTAGGAGTTAGTATCTCCTAATTATGACATAGTATCTCCTAATTAGGAGATAGTATCTCCTAATTAGGAGTTAGTATCTCCTAATTAGGAGTTAGTATCTCCTAATTATGACATAGTATCTCCTAATTAGGACTTAGTATCTCCTAATTATGACTTAGTATCTCCTAATTAGGAGATAATATCTCCTAATTATGACTTAGTATATCCTAATTAGGAGATAGTATCTCCTAATTAGGAGTTAGTATCTCCTAATTATGACTTAGTATCTCCTAATTATGACATAGTATCTCCTAATTATGACACAGTATCTTCTTATTAGGACTTAGTATCTCCTAATTATGACTTAGTATCTCCTAATTAGGAGATACTATCTCCTAATTATGACTTAGTATCTCCTAATTAGGAGATAGTATCTCCTAATTATGACTTAGTATCTCCTAATTATGACATAGTATCTCCTAATTAGGAGTTAGTATCTCCTAATTATGACATAGTATCTCCTAATTATGACATAGTATCTCCTAATTAGGACTTAGTATCTCCTAATTAGGACTTAGTATCTCCTAATTATGACTTAGTATCTCCTAATTAGGAGATAATATCTCTCAAAAATATTACAGACTGTGGCACTAGGACGCTTCCATACTTTAACCTTGTTGGACGCACGTAAAAGTTTAATTATCATTTAAGAAAGCAAGTGTAGCACCACATGGGGCTGATGATTTAATTGATCGATTTAGGTTAAACGCCGATTTGAGCAATTGTGTTATTCCGTTGGTGGAAGAAGAATAACGTGTGTCGCATTGACGTTGGTCAAACGTCGGAAAACATATTGGCCTAGCTGGGATTCGAACTAACAATCCATTTATTTACAGCCCGCGTCGCTACTGACTGACCTACCCAGTCTCGGATTATCACTTGAAATACATCAGTGGAATCACCTATATATATAGATAATATATGACATTATCATTTCCTGAAACTGTGTAAACACTTTTGCCAATGTCCAGAACATTTTACAGAAAAATTAGATTTACACAGGATGAGTTCATCTCATAAAATACGTTAACGAATAGTGTTGTTTGTACCGATCAGCCCTGCGTTCAGTAAAACAAGTTAGTAGCTCACGGTTACAGATTCAACAATTAAATTGTATAAAGCTATAACGTTGTCAAAGTTAATTTGGTGGATTGGCATGCGTAATCTACAAAAAATGTTTCACTGAATTTTAAGAAGCATTCTTAGAATTGAGAAGATCCGATTAAATACGAGTATGCCTAATTTGTATTATTTAACATTTAACACAAAGTTCGACCCTTAATAATCTGCACATGTTTTATGACCATACTTCATCCTTTAGAAACAAATCGAATCACTGTATTTGAATAACCCCTGACCACATTGACTCCCTCAATTAAATCGTCATGTAAAATAAATGTAGTTGTTGGTCCAAACTTTTTTACCTTGTCTAACAACATATAGAGAGATGAACATACATCCAATCCGGGAGTCCTTACTTTCGGTGCAATTTATGTACAGGCTGTCCTAACTTGGCCGCTTAAATGTAAATGCTCCAACCGTTCGGATAGATACATCCATCCCGTCCCTGCTTTACTTGATTGTTTAATTGATTTGGGCTTAGCGCCGTTTTCAACAATTGTTTAGTCATATCATTGCTGCCAGTTCACCTAGCTTTCTCATACAACACCATCCAACAACATAATTTCCAAGCAGCAGCCTGCTTTTCCACATAGACTGCTAACCCATTGATGCAGGTCGGATGACGCTTGTCAAAGTGACGTTTCCCCAGCTTCGGAAAGAAGGTTTGCCGGGCTGGAATTTGAACTCACAATCACACCAAAGTCAGCAAATATTCCGTAGATTTAACATACTTTTGAAGAGAGTCGCCTTAAGAACATTTGTTTAATTACATTGGAATTACACACGTTGATGAAGACCAGAAGTAAGTTTTGTCAGCTTACCACTTTTCTTTTTTTTTTCTTTATTTTTTTTTTTATATTGAAACACACTTTATTATACCACTAATCAATATACATTCATATTTTTTTTTTTTTGGTTTTCAATCTTTTATATTTCCATTATACATTTTAAGTACAAACACTTTTGCTACAAACATATATTTATTTACAAAATTCAGTGCAAATAGTATTTCGTATATGAGCGCATAATTTAATAAATGTATACTGGGAAATAAATATTGGAGGAAATTAGGATAGACTAGATATGAAAAAGAGAAGAAGAGGATAGAAGTAGACAAGAAAAAAAAGAGAGTTTACTAAACAGCGTCTTTTAAAATAATAACCACAGTGCATCAAACTTATTAAAGTTGAAGTTGAAGCTGGTTCCATTTCTGATCATGCTCTTGGAGTTTGTATTTAGCAAGTGCAATCAGTTTTTCTATGGATTCGTGATATTTAAAATATTTTTTGAAATTATAAAAGCTTGGACAATTTTTTTCATATTTGTTTTTAAAGATAAAATAATTGGCAACTATCAATATGCAATTTATTAATGTCGAGTAGCTACTCTGGTCAATATATCCATTTGGGACTATTTCATAATTTAATTTAATATCTATTTGTTTAACATTTAAAAATACTTGTAATTCTGTCCAGAAGCTCCTGGACCATTGACATTCCCCAAAAAGATGTTTGTTTGATTCAGTAAACATATTACTTAAATTACATGATCTTGTACTGGTAATGTTACATTTAAATAAAAAAATTATTATTTGGAACTATCCTCATTATGTATTTATATTGATGTGCTCTTATGTTAGTGTTAATAAGAGATCTGAATGGTATTGTTATGTACAATTTTCCAGTTAATGTTATTTGTTTCTTGTTCCCATTTGATATGGGGTTTAATAACTAGACTATTTGTTATCCTGTTAAACTATATAGTATATAAGTATTTGTTTGGGCTCTTTTGAGTACTTATTTGTGTCAAAATATTTTGTTGTGTATTATTTTTTAAATTGTTTTCAATTTTAAGTTTTGCTTTCCAATGTTTTGGAATACTTTGAATGAGTGTATGATATTTAAAAAAATCTGAGGCGTTTAAAGCGTAAACTGTTTTTATATGTTGGAAAGTGTAAAACAGTCTTAACTTATTATCAAAACCTTGATCAATATATTTTATTCCTTTGTCATATAAAGTATTGTAAAAAATAGTTTTGTTATTGTTTATTATATAAGAGTTATTCCATGAAACTTTATTCTTAATATTTTGAACATTATTATTATAATTTTTTTTGACCATGACTGTATTATATCTAGTAAAAAGTTAGATTTTAATTTCAAAATGTTATTTAAGTCCATTGTATTAATATTACATTCAAATATAAAACTCCCTTCTACTCTTTCAAGCATACTTAAATAAATATGTTTCCAATCTCCTGTACTGTTGTTATTGGTTATTCTTTTAACCCAGCTTGCTTTTATTGAATTGATGAAGAGATCAATATCTATCATATTCAAACATCACTTGTCATAGTTTTGTATAATTGTTTTTCTACTTATTTTGTCTGGTTTCTTATCCCATAACAAATCAAACAGATTTTTTTTAATAGTATTTATAATATTCAGTGGTGGATTTTCTAAAACAGTAAGTGGATATATAAGTTTAGGTAAGGCAAATGTTTTGATAACTGCGATTTTGCCAATTAAAGATAATTGTTATTTTCCATTTATTGAGACAGTTACAAAACTCTTTCATTTTGGGAATAAGATTATATTCAGTATACATTTGTTTGTTATTTGAGAATGTAATACCTAGAGTAGAAGCATTTTCTGATGTCCAGGTGAATTTATTTCCCGTATTAAAAGTCTCATTTTATTTTGTTTAAAGATTTGTTTGTTTGTTTGTTTCGAGTTTAACGCCGCTTTCAACAGCTTTGGTCATATCACGGCGGTCAGTGCACCTACCCATGTTTTCCTGGCTTTCCTACACCAGTACTTACACAACATTCTTTCGAAGCCACTGACTACTTTCTCACATAGATCAGAGGTGGAATTGTTTAAAGAACCAGAGCGCATAATTATAGTTTATTTGAATTAAGTTTAAGTCCTGATATTTTACAAAACGTATTTATTTTATTGATTAAGTTTGTAAAAGTACTCATTGACCCATCCATCATAAAAGTGGCATCATCTGCAAAATATATATTTTATATTCGTATCTTTTCGAACTGATTTGTATAATATTTCAATAGTTAAAATAAACAAATATGGAGAAAGAGGACATCTTTGTCTTACTCCTCTGTTAACTTTAAAAAAATCCGACATGTGACCATTATTTATAAGACAACTTTTTGCATCATTATAAAATTGCTTCATCCAGTTTATAAAAGAAGTTCCAAAGTGCTTTAAAAATAAAATCATGGTGAAGACTATCAAAGGCTTTCTGGAAATCTGCAAATAATATCAGGCCAGGGTTATTGTTATCATTTAAATTTTCAATTACTTCAAAAATAGTACGAATATTTTCACCTATGTAGCGTCCCTTAAAAAAACCAGTTTGACTTTCATTTATAATTTTATTTAAGACTTTTTTCATTCTGTTCGCAATAGCTTTAGTTGTTATTTTATAGTCGATGTTCAATAAACTTATCGGACAACAAATTATTAAAAGAAGTCAAATATTTGTCTTTTTTAGGTAGTAGAGTAATTACGCTTTGTGTTTGCATGTCTGTTAAAATTCCAGTCTCATAAGAATAATTTATAGAATTAATGTAAAAATATTTAATTGTGTTCCCAAATCATTTTTCTATATTCATGATACCTTCACATGACTGTTTTTGATCTTCATCAAGTATATTTTCTTTATCATCTGGAAAAAAGTATATATTATCTTTATTTTCTGTATCTACCTTAATGTAAACATAAAGTTTTAAAATTTCATCAGACTTTGTAATTTTATTATTATTATTATTTAAAATTCTATTGATGGTTTTGTTTTCAGCTCTATTTTTCTCAAGATTACTAAAGTATTTCGTATTTTGTTCGGCCCCTTCAACCCATTCCGCTTTCGCTCTTGAAATAATTCCATTAGTTTGTGTTTCAATTATTTGATTTAATTCATCCTTTTTTTTTTTAATATTATTTTTTAAAGTTTAATCATCTGGATTATCAATAAATTGTTTTTCCAAAATATCTATATCATTTTTTAAATCAATTTCTTTTTTGTTCAATGAAGTATATTTAATAGACTCATTTCTTATCGTGCCTTTAATTATTTGCCATAATGTATTTGGATTACAATCTTTATTTATGTCAGCTATTTCTTGTATAGATTGTTTAATTTTATTTTGATAATCTTGTTATTATTAAGTTTAAAAAAACCCGGGCCCTCGAGGTTTATTATCAGTCATTCGAGTAAAACGAACAAGAGAGTGATCGGAACGAAAACCTGTAGTTATTTTACATGTTGTTATCATATTTACCAAATTACTTGAAACCAAGAAATAATCAAGTCTACAAAAAATGGTAGGCCTGGTATTCGAATGCCAGGTGTAATGTCTAATATTTGGGTTAGAAGTATACACGTGAGGCCAGCGGTTTAACCATATACGGGGTATGGGATGATCACGTGTATACGGCGCCAGCCCAATAGTATATATAGTATGTTTATTTTTGAGAGCGGGGAGAGTCAGATAATGATATGTCGGCATAAGAGAGTGAGAGAGAATCGCGAGACTCCAGTTTACCTAATTAAATAAATGTATCACTATACGATCTCGTTGATTTACCTGTGTTTTCCTCGTGGACAATTTGATGTAGCTGACCAGAGTGCAACAATGTTGTCCCTATATCTTTTATTACTATTTATATTACCGTTCTTCTTGTCAATGTCTACAGTTATGACTGTGTTAAAATCTCCACCCACTACAATGGTTTCACTATCATTTGCTATTACGAAGTCTTCAATTTTTGTTAAAAAAATTATAATTGTCTGTTGCATTATTTGGTGAATAAATATTAAGAAATAGTATTTCTTTGTCATTTATAAGTATTTTAAGAGATTGCATTCTACCCTCTATTATATTATTACGTTCTAGAATCGTGTATGTAAAACCAGAGTTGACAAGGATGCCCACCCCGGTGCTGTTACTACTATTTATACTTGGATAAATATCACCACCCCATTCTTTTTCCCAAATATTGTAAGTTTGTTCTTGGCAATGTATTTCTTGTAAAAGGCAAATAGAATACTTTTTTAATTTTAACCAATGAAATAGTTGTTTTCTTTTAGATGAGTCACTGAGACCTTTTAAATTAAAAGTACATAGTATTACATTAATACTCATTTATCAAACAATATATACACATATTAAACCAACTTCTATTGATGAATTGTTCAAATGTTGACAGTGAAAGTAAGAGTAGATAGAATAGAAAGGTATCAATAGCACGAGTGTGTATATACAAAAAAAACTCTTAAAGAACTTATCATCATTTAAACAAAGAAGAGGTACGTCGCCATTATTAAAAAAATACTCATGACATAATTGTAGTTTGTAATTTCTAACTAGTGTCCTTCATATAACATTTATACTTGTCAGGATATAGTATATAACAGTTTTCACTTGTATAATAAAAGTGCAATTGTATGTATTCTAAATATTTACCATATTTACATGATTGCTATTGCAATTATTTGGATTAATTTGACTGTGTTAACATAAATGTGTAAGCAATAAACTTGTTTTAAAATTTTCTTCTTCATTTTGTCATTTTTAAGATATTATTAAAGCACATTTTATATAAAGTTGACATTAAGTGTTTCTCTGAAATATTACTTATAAGATACTTAACTAAATATGACTGCATTTACCAATATTCAATATTTCACTTTTCTGATGACGCCATTTAAGATGGCTTGAGCAAAGCATTTAGAGCTTTACCAAAGGAACAGTTCTGCTTAATTATTTTGAAACACTTTCTCAGAAAAGATTTTAAGCTGTGTCAATTTCCCCTTTGTTATACTGCCTGATGGCCAGAGTTCCAACCAATCAACATGATTTTTACCTTTTTGCAGAGAGTCTCCCAATGAATAGTTCTACTATATCATCTTGAAATTAAAATATCATATCAAGAGTGGAAATTTTTAAATTCGGCATATCCTCTCTTCTGATGCCAAATCAAACCAAAGTCTACTGGTATATAAGAACAAGTAATTTGAGGCAAAAATGAATGGAAAAAAGGAAGACGGACGACGAAGAGAGAGTAAACATTTACTAACAGTGCATATGTGACATGTAAAGGAGCAGGACAAAGAAAGTGATTACTAATGTAAATGCAGTGTTTGGTCAAACAAGCCTGACAATTGAAACCATGATGATCAATCGTCGGATTTCTCTATGAAGTATACACATATTGGACCATACCCTAGAAGAATGATGAAAAGCATAACTTACATTTAAAAGAAGAAAAGATAATAACATGATATAAAATAGAAAGCCCTCTCAGGTTTAATTAAAGGACACACAACTTAGAATTTGTGTTTCATGATTAGCCCTTGAGAAAGCATCTATCAGCCAGTTTATGTTAAAAGGTACAATTCGGGCTTGTGTAAATGGTGTAGGTTGAGAACAACCTATACATCTGCTTGGTGTTTACAACATTTTCACAGAACACTCAAAGAGGTATTTATTTGAAAATACAGCTTCACATTGGTGTCTCGAAATAGCAGGGTCCACAACAAATAGTTCGAAGTTTTGGTAGTTTGAGAGATATGAGTAAGAAAACTGATGCCTTTTCATTTGATGACCAAAATTAAGGTGAAAATAAAGATGGTGTAGGTTTTGATCAGACTATGCGGTCTGGATCTATTGTGCTTATAGAGACTCGTTTTAGGATGGTTAGTATTTATCGTGTAAGGTTGTCAACAAGACAAATTAAAGAAGTGGTTGAAAAAAAAACGGGACATATAACACTGTTTTAGAACGAAGCAACAATATTTCTCGAATGATCAAGTGTGAGAAAATTACAATCAATCTTTGAAAGATACCTGGCAAAGATAACGTTAATGCAAATCTCAAATGTTTCCCACGCATTTTGACGCATATGCAGCAGATGAAATTTAAAACATTGTGACAAAGTAAACTGCTCATAATAAGCAATTTCTCCGTTTGACACAATGTTTTTGAATTGATTAAATAATTTCACTTTCGTATTTATATTGCATATATGTTTTAAGAATGATTTGGTGCAAGTTTGTAGTATGTTGAAAATAATAGAAATACTTATCATTTAAAGAGAAGACGAGGGTTGTATACGTGTAAAGATGTAACTTATTACTTCAACGTGTATACTGCTGGCCATTATCTCACTTTCAGTTGCACATATGTTTTTTCCGTTTTCTTTTATTTAATTTCATTGTAGTAAAAGATAAGCGAAGATGTAAATATGTTAAAAAAATCTGGACATGTATTTAGTATTACATTGTGAATATATGTCAGCAAATAATATATTAATAAATTAGGATCGAAACACATAGACCAATAATATGCTGCACCAAATTGCAGGCTACTCTTGGTTTGAAATGTTCACGAATGCTGTCTGAAAACGTACACAGTATTTGTGAGCAAATAGTACTGAACTTCCTACCAAGACGGACAAGAGTTCGGTACAGAATAAAGTCAGATTCATGTTCTTCGAGGTACACCAATAAAATGTCTGCTGTTCTAAAGGTTGTTTGCGGACAAACGTTAACATGTTTCCTGATACACACATGTTCCTGTTTGATACAAATACACCAGACGAAACTTACTTAATTTGCTAAAAGGAGGAACTATAAATATGTGTACAGTTATGAAGCAATGGGAAAATCACTTTGGAAGACTTAACTCAATTTTAGAGAATTATTTGATTTTTTTGATAAAAAGTGTACCGTCATTTAGGAAAATGTTTTGTCGATATAAACAAAAACATTAAAAAAGAGTGAATTATTTATCGCGGTTTTCATGTCGAGTCATTGGGCGATTTACACAAGCTTAAATGATTAGCTTATCATCAACATTCATGAAACTCGATCCTTCCCTAGTTGGGCCTATATCCACCACTAAAACCCCCCTTCGAAATGGTAGAAGATACATTAGAATGCAATCAAAATGCAGACTAGGTGAGTACATTATGTAGAAAAAGTGTTTATATGTGAACTATATAACATGTTGACGGCTTTGGCATATGAAGAAACCACGTGATAGTCACCTATTATTGGGTCTTTTTACTTTAAATTTGTTTCATGTTTTACGACGATATCAACATTGTTTCAGTTATATCACGACTGTGTCTGGGTAATTAACCAGTACTGTTTCCACAATGCTAACCCTCATAAACACTAAAGAATAAAAACGGGGACACCATTTCAACAAGTTGGTATAAACCGACTGCGAATAGAACTCGCAATATATAGTTTAAGTGAAGTGTTTGATCATACAAGCCTGAAAACTGAAAGCATGATGAAACGCATAGCCTATGAAAACATTTACATTTCCGCTTACTTTTCCGTGACGCAAACATGGATTTTTAAACTATCCTGCTAATAGAAACGCCTCTTATATAAACATTAAAAGGATACACAAAGTAGTATTGGCGATGTATGATACATCCTTGAGATAACATTTATCAGCCTGTCTATGTAAAAAGGTACACTTTGGGTATTATGAAGAGTATAGTAGCAGATAAACCTTTGAGTCTGCTCTGTGTTAAACACAACTTCACATTTCAGTAACAAGACAATAATAAGCAATTATTTGCAGAACACTTTAAACCTTGCTGACGAAAAATAGATAGGCCAACTATAAACAGTTTGATACATTCCTATTTCTGGGATTGTATTGAGGAAGGTACGACGTAAGAATATCGGTATGATCTTATGTTATCAAAAACGATGTATGACGCTTATTTCAATGCATATACATAAAGTGTATATCTTAATCAGGCTACGCGGTCAGTATATATACTGCTTACAGAGACCAGGTTGTGCCCTTTCTTCCATGGACACGATTCATTTTAAGAGGGTAAGTATTACGTTAAGCATTCCAAGGTTGTCATAAAGACAAAACAAATATTAAATAAAGTGAAAAATGTAGGACATAGAACACTCTATGAGGACTAACTAGACAGAGTGTCTCCAAAGGTCATGTATGAAATAATTACAATCACTCTTTGGATAATGAGAACATGTAAAGCAAAGTATGCCTCCTAGACGATGTATCACTTTAAAAGAAAACGACCAGGTTTATACGTGTATGAAAGTCAACTTTTTTCACAATGTTTAGACTTTGGTCCATGATATTTGGTCCATGATATTTGCACACATTTGCATATCTTCAGATCTAAACGAATAGGGAGGTAATATGTTAAGAAGCAATACAATAGATCAATATTATATTTCATAAATTTGCAAGCTAATCTTGATCTAAATTATTTACACTTTTGTGATAACCCTTTCCTACATGTAGACACTTTCAGACGCATCTGCAGCAGACGACTTTTGAAAACTTTTTGACAAAATTAATACTCGCTAATAATGAGCAATGCATACTTTTGCCAGAATGTATCAACTTTATTCAATAAATGTTATTTCATTAATACAGAGTTTCAATGTGTTTGACTAAGTGGTTTCAAAGTTGTTTGCCAAAAATGTGTTGTATGTTGGAAGGGTAAGCAAATGTTGTCAACAGTCCTGCTGTCAAGATGGAAAATAGTTCGCAAATGTATATACTACGATGTACAACAATAAAATATATATACTATAAACATTTAATGTTTTATGTATATACATCGGACGAAGTTTTACGTTATAGGAAACATTGAATAATACATGATACGTATACCGTATATACATAATACAAGATATGTTTTCAAAGTTATCTACTGCAGGTTTGTGCTACGTGTATATTTGAAAGCATTTTCTTACAACATTATGACAATGGGGGAATTTGATAAATACACTAACAATTTAACATTTTTCCACTATGTTTCCACAATGTATTCAATTGTTCTCAATTGTTATACATTTCTATGAACGGAGATTTTTTCAAGTTGTTTACAAGATATTTTCAAGTTCGTCTTTCGCGAATTTGTTGTACATGGACAAGTTGTTAAAGCAATCGACCCACAAACATAACGATGACTGCCAGCTAGTTAAACAGTAAAATGAACTTTTGCAACCTTCGTCGGATCGTTGAGGTCTTTCACAGATGTCATACCAGACGCCATGGTACTCTAATTCTCATCGGTGTAACTCCATGTCCACATCCTTCTGCGTAACCATAGTCATAATATAATTGGTATTGCTTCGCCGATGTCATCCCCCTCCCCTCTTCAGATTGAATTCGGCAACGACCAATGGCTTGTCTAGCTTGTACTCGGTTTCGTTGTGCTGACAAAAACAAATTGATATTGTGATATCTTAAATCACAGTTAAAGGACAATGCAATCTGTTTTTTTATTCAACCACAGGCAATAGTATAGTAAGAGCTAAACAAATATATTTGTTTCCACATTACACTATTACATAGAACATTTAAAGAGTACCAAGAGTCAAAAAAAAAAAAATGACTATCAAAATAATGTTTGAATAATAACGCAAGACAAAACAAAAAGAAAAAAAAAGGTTTTTTAGTATGACAAAAATTAATTTTGTGTAATAAAATTACGCTTTCGCGTAAAATTCCGAGTGCGAAATGTAAAAAACAATTTCACTTCCGGTTTTACAATGATGACGTCAGAGGGGAGAGTCGTTTCAGTTTCAATGATGGCGGATGAATTAAACTACGGAGCTTTAAACGAAGAATTATACTGTTCGTCGTCTTCTTTTGAAGAAAACAGTGATGATTCATCAATTTACAGTGATACAGATGACCTAGGCAACAATCTAGTACCTTTAGGAATCAGGCCATACCAGTTTGAGCCAGTTAAACAGTCTGAAACGAGCAGCGAGTCTGAAGACGACGAAGCAAGACGAGAAATTGTTGGTGATGAACGGTTCGTTCTATCTTCACTAAAAAAGTATAGATAATATGCGTGAATATATAATAATGTTTATAAAAGATTCTTTTAAGAAGCATTTTAAACCTAATTATTTAGATCTAGATCTACTTTTAGTTCGATTTATGTTCATTTTGACGGGGAATATTTTTTTCCACATACGTACCTGTTTGAACCATGTACGAACACTCCGAAAGTGTATATTTCGATGTAAATAAAATCAGACACAACATGATACAGTTTTATGACTTTCTGACAAATTAAAAACAAATATCAATACGAAATAACAATAGACCAGGGCGGTCCCCACCCAGTTATTTTTAATTTTCACTTTTGATGACTGTATATTATATATAATTTAATCTAACAATGGGTTAAGATCTGTTCATCTTAGATGTGCGCTTAGAATATAGGCAACTCACAAATGGTGAGATACTCATAGGCTGGTTTACATCTAACAAAACTTGGTTACCTATATTTATTACATACCTATCCAAATTTTGCATTGAAATTTAAGTGACATAAAATCAATATCAATTTTTAAAAAAATGATAACTAACACTGTGACGATAACACTTTTAGTTTTTTTATATCATCACTAGTGATGATATCATTTTTGCCGGAACTACTTTTTCTAGGAATTTAAAAAAAAACGAGACCGAATACTAGGAAAATGACGTCACGTCAGCGGTTTTGACGTCATAACGCTAGTCATTTGGCGCCAAATAGAAGCAGCAGTATTTGGTTACGTAACATTCATACGCCTAAGGCCAAGTTTTTTATATGTTTCTTTAAAATAAAGGGGAGATTTATTCCAGATATATAATAAATAGAATAACTAACTGCATGTTTTTGATATAGAATTTATGTCACTCGGGAACAAAGGGGTAATTTGGTGTAAAATCACTCAACCTACGGTTTCGTGATTTTAACCAAATTACCCCTTTTTTCCCTTGTGACATAAATTCTATATCAAAAACATGCAGTTAGTTATTCTCTATATGTTGCACATATTCTCCAGTGTAATGGTCCAAATGATATATGTGCATTACATGAGAAATTAATTTTCACAACACATGGACAGGCATGTTACTGGCAATTCCAATTTATTAAGCAAATTATCCAATTGTATTTCCAGAAGGAAGCGCTTCACACCCTACAGACAGTTGGCAAGATGGTGCTGGGGATTTTTGGGGAAAGATGTTCTGGTAGTTCTGCCATCAGATACGAGAAACATTTCCCTCTGGTGACTATGAGGGGTTCCACTTTGCAGGATGAGATGGGTGTTTTAATGCCAGTTATAGACTTTATTTTGTGAAGCATCAGTAACTGGTTGTTATATTATGGTAAAGGGTATTATTGTGTTAAATAAAGTAATAAATAATAAACTTGAAAGTTTTTAATTGTTATTTATAACTATGTACATATCACAGAGAATATATTAATGAAAGTGTAGTTATAGTAGAGTTTAACCATTTCCCTCATATATACATGCTATCTGACACCTCTGTGCAGCAGATTGCTTTTTGAAAACATAATGACAAAAGAAGAAATTGCACAAAACTTGCAATTTCTCCTTTTGCCACAATGTTTTCCACTCTTAGTCATAGGTTATTTATTGTATCATAGAAATTTTCTTTTTTTGACAAAATATGTTCAGTCATCTGCTGCAGAATTGTCGTATGAGGGAAAGGGTTAAAACGTTGTGGCAAAAGGAGAAATTGCTCATCTTGAGCAACTTCAATTTCATCACAATGGTTTCATAAGTCATCTGCTGCAGAGAAATCAGAAAGTGTCTATATGACAGAAGGTTTTTGAAAATATGTGGAGAGGTAGAAGAGTCATTTTTCAAAACTGTCTTAGAAAAAGGGAAACTGCACATTTTGAGTTGTTTTCCCTTTATCCAGGTCATAAAAAGTAATTAGTCAAATTGCAATTTAGTCACTGAAGTGGATTTTAGACCACAGGGTGCCACTTCACTAATGTCATAAATCATTTCATAAGACACCACCACATGTGTTTACAAGGTATACCCTTATTTGCCTCTTCACCCTTTGCCATTATATGACAATTCTGCAGCAGTACAGGGTTACTTGATTGTGTTTACATATTTTATTGCAACTCAAATGATGATGTCACTTTTGTCAACAAATACATCCAAAGGAAAGGTCATAACAATTAATTAGTCAAATTGCAAGTCACTGAAGTGGCATTTTAGACCACAGGATGCCACTCCATTAATACATGTCAAAATTACTTTAAGTGTATAAAACATCCTGTTATTTTTCCCAATTTTACTATTACATCAACAGATGCATTTGTCAGCTCTTATGCTACTGATAGCTGTGTATTCAACGTGTGTTCCTTACTAATGAACTAGATATTTTACAAAAAAAAAGTTGCGACTGTTTTCTCACTTCTTTTCATAGACAACTCTGCAATACTGTATAATAAATGTTCAACATTTATTTTCCTTGAGCATTAATATACAAATATCACAACATCAAAGATTGTGTAATAATGCTTTCGCTATGTCATTTCTTTCATTTTGATTGACAAGATAGCCAAGGAAGCTCGAAAATGACTTTCTCAAGATGACGAAATGAGTGTTGAACTGTTCACGTTACCGCGCTTTAACAATCACGTACGGTACAACCTGTCCAGAACAACATAATACGGATCAAACTAATTGACTCATCAAAAGCAATATAAATGACCTTTGACTGTTGTCCTACAACATCATTATGCATAACATGACTTACCAAAACCATAAATTGTACAGTATCTGAAATAGTCAAATACTCAATTTTAATTTTAACCCGTCGTTTTATAAATATGTGCGTGACAATCAGTCTGAATTTGAACGGAAATATGTGCAAGTATGTTATAAATAAATATATTTACCAGAAATGTATGTAATAGAAAGTCAGTGTGCCCTAAAAATGAGACATGCTCTTCTTAGTTAAAGGTAATCATCATTAACTTGACCCAATCAAACTAAAATCTACAGCATGTACACTTAAGATTGTAGTTCACCAGTCATGCGGTCAATATATACTTAAACTGTCACAAATGTCCCAAACTCTCCAGTGAAGTTCAGTCTTTTCCTCGCTAAATCGAAAATGCAGGGTTTATACGCTCTCCACGGGATTCAAAAGTAAATTGATTGATTAACTAGGGTTAAACGCGTTTTTAATTCGTTTAAATTTTTATCTAGCATTGTGTACCTTGCTTTCTTACACTGATTTTCCATAAAAACTGAAGGACACCTGTCGCATTAACATTTTTCGTAAACGTCGAAAATAATGTTGTCCAAGATGGTGTTCAAACTCTTATCTTTGATTGACATCAAACTTCGCAACCAACTGAACTACTTGGGCTTAGCGTCAAACATTAGAACCTTCACAACTTAAGGATGCTCTCTCAGTTCCTTTGACCAACATATCCCGTGTTATGCTACATATTGATTTATAAGTAATGAATAATGTCGACCTACATTATGAATCACCATTATGCAGGCATTCATAGTCTAGCATTACGGCATATGAGTGGTGCTCCGCGAAGATCAGCCTTTAGTTCGTTGGCCCAGGGTATATCCAGGTCAGCCTGTTACTTTGACCAAATCAGCAAGTTGCATCGCGAGTTGACCAAGCACCAGCCGTCTCCTGGGCCATCGGGTCTGACCGTCTGATTGCGTCTACTTGGTATTTTTATGAATCTGTGCCTGAATGAAATATATGATTGCCGATGGTGATCGAAACAATTTCAAAAACTTTTTCGATCAGAAAAACATTTCCCTTACAGCTTTGGTACTGTTCTCGATAACATTACCTTTACAACCTTGTCATCGTTCAAGATTACAATCTGTACCATTTTGTCATCTTCTGGATAACTCTCCCCTTTATTGTCAGGTTTAAACGGAAGCACAGAACCGACGTAGAACCTTCTTGTTAATTGCAGCAATTAACAATGTGCTCAAAGTAATAATTCTAATTGCTCAGTTTTGATATTCACTTTGCTTCTGACGAATCAGGCGGCCAAGCAGCAGTTAAAATGTTAGACCTATTGGGCTCGGCAAGACGTTATTAAAACTTTCAATATCATCCTCGAAGGTACCTTTTTTGACGAGAAAGAAATATACTAATTTTGCGGGAGTTGGCTTATAATTGACCCGTTTTATCGCTCTAACATTTTCCAACATATATATTGTAGCCTGATTTGCACGTTCAACTCTATTCACGTGCACGTTGAAACCTGAAATATAAACATCTAACAAAACAGAAGACATCACATCGAGTAAGGTGCTTAAATGGTGCTTTACTGAGTAAATGCCGTATACAGCTCATCGGTTGTTAATTAATTATCCGCAATCCGGTACCAAAAGGCCAGAATCCATAATTACCAATCATCCATAATTACTAATCGATGGTATGACCCGACCGTTGATAGAGTACTGGTCAAGCAGTCTTAAACTACTTCACATAATTCAGCAATGGCCTTACTGAAAGTATACCTTTTTACAACGTACCGAAGCCATTCCCGAGCAATGTATAATTGTCCAGCCCAACTGGCTCCGGAGTTCTTAAGAAAGGTCGCATCAAAGCAATGTTCGAGGTCAAAAGCATTACTCTTCAACTCTCCTTCAAACTCATTAATGATATTCCAACCTCCATGACCAGGTTCGGACTGACTTGAGGGCCGTCACTGTCGGGATAAGGGCGTTATCAATGTTAGACTATAGTTTGTTAGTGTCCTCGATCAAACCGTTAATGCGATAGTGGAAGCTTTAATACAAAAAAAAACATGAATGGGTAACAGTTGTAAGAATTTTTTTTTTTCAATAACACATGAAGCTTTCTGAAATGAAACTGGCAAAATTCATGGGTGCCGCCGTTTTGGAAATGTATAAAAACTCAGATTTAAAATTATTGTCGTCTAGTAAATCTTTTTAAAAAAAATCTAAATCGTCATTTAATGTCATAAAAGTGCTGTGTTATTTTCGTGTGATATAACTTTTGTACAAAAAAGTTAACAAATAAATGGAACTTTGAAAGAAACGACCGAAATTCGACGTCAGAACATAACTTTTGACTGTACCGTTTGCCAAAGAACGACGTGACGTCATTTCCGTAAAACTTCATTTGGCGTAACGTCAAATGGAGCGACGTCGTTTCCTGCAACAAAAGTGGTATCAGCATTAAATACCCCAAATTCCTATGCATGAGCTATATGGCGACAATCTTTTCCTAAGTCGTCTGCAGCAAAGGAGTCAGAAACCGTCTCTATTAGCGAAAGGGTTAAGCAGAAATAAGACTTCTTACATAAGTTGTTCCAGTCATATTGACTGGTATAAAAAGGTAGTTGCAAGATGGCATCAGAAAAGTGTTGTTACACATTTGCTTATTTACCATGATACAGGTAATTGATGAAGGAACTTAAGCATCTTTGCCCTCATGTTTAAACCTCGTTCATTATAAATGTTTGTTATTCATTGATTTTCTGAAAGTCTTTACTTTATTATTTTCTGTTCGTAATAATAGACTTCATCAAAACGAAATCCGAACATTTTTGAGATTAACATTATTGTTGTCTAGTCAATTACTTATAAATCATTTTTATTGCCAAAGTATGCTCTTTATTTTGTTTACAATCATGTTAATGTTTTTTCGTAAATAGGCAGCGACTATAGATATATTAATTATGAATTGAAACAAATAACACAAAGAATTAAACAATGATATTATGTTTTGTAAATGTATGCATTATGGATTAAAACGATCGAAACATAACTGAAATATATGTGTATGGAATTGGATACAAATTAACTTAAAAAAAAAAAAAATACTTAAATTTCGTCAAACGCATGTTTTTCTGAGCACCTGAAAAAACAACCACGTTAATTAAAGTAATCAGTAATGTATTTCCCAAGATATCGCCGTGAAATAACCGACACAATGTTAAAAACACAACGAAATACTATGTTGACGCTTTCACAAATACAACAACTCTTGAGCTTATGACTTCGAATGAAAAGTTAGGTTGCTTATGGAAATCCTCCTTACATTTCAAAAGATATCATTACTGAATATAATTGAAAACATTGCGTTAAAAAGACAAATGTACACATAAATAATTTCCCTTATTGTGACAAGATTTTCACATGCCACCTGCAGCTGTCGCATGAAATTTCAAATAGGTAAGAGTTTACAAGAAATTTCGTGATCGACAGTGGTGCAATGGTAGAGCATCGATCGCTCTTATACAATGTCCTAGGTTCGAATCCCGAGAGGAGCAGGTTCTTCCTTTCTCCAGGAAGCAGACGTGCTTCGTGAGATGTAAGCTGAACGCTTGTTTCGAAACGGATTTAAAATCAATAAGTTAAACTAAACATACAACTGAACGTCGAGGTATCTGTTTAAAAGCGCCGTTCTGAAGATTGATGAAGAGAAGAACATCATGTTGGGCAGCATATGGGATGTATTCACGTAGATCACTAATGAACGTATTGTCCCTGTCCGTTCCGTTCATATAGCCGTTATTGCCAAATGACGGCGACTTTTGTCCTTCACAATGTATCAATATTCATATTTTATTTATTTCAATCGTTATAAACTGATTGTCTGTGTCGGTTCATTTCCTATAGCCAAGAGACGTTTCTCTTTCGCTGTGTACCATTATTCCGTCGACCAATATAAATCATTTGTAATGTTATGGACGTGCGGTCTCTCTCTTGTGTCAACGTAAGTAACTATCACATACAGTGTGATAATGAATAAGGCCTTGCGTCGTGTTAATACGACAATCCATGAAATGTATTTGCGTTAATGCATGGATAGTCTTACGACTGATGTGCTTGTGTCAGGATAAGCTTAGCAGCAGTACTGTTAATTTACTCAGGAAAAGCCGCGATACAATGATACTGACTGGGAAACTGGTAGAACGAATTAAAGCACCATACAAACAAACAAACATATTGTGAAATGCATTGTCAACCTCAAGAAAGTCCCTTCAATTACCACAAACACTTTGTCGATATTCGTCATTGTAGCGTACTAGTGTAGGTAAATGCATCAACAGAACAGACAATACAGAATAACTTTAATCGACAAATACATAGTACATCGTCAAGAATTTAACAATAACATGCATTGTTTATACACCCTATCAATCACACAAACACACATACACTCTCTCGCCTATATAACAAACTACTTTGAATAGGGTGGAAAAATGGAATTGAAATGATTAGTGATGTGAGAATAAAAACGTGTATATAATCAATTAAATATCATGGCAAGCGCAAGTTTTATAAAATAAGCTTAATTTGTTACAGTGATTTTGTTATTTCAACATAACAACAGAAAGGGAAGTAACTATTACCACACACTGGAAAAAGACGTTACGGATTAGGCGGGTTGTCACACATGACATGTATCGTGACGATGTATTAACCATAGACCCTCGACGTCATCATTCGGACCACTGCACTCGAAACGTGATCTACACATGTTTCAGCACCGAATTTCTTAAAATAGTCTATTCTATGTTCAGACTCGGGCGACTCCATGTTATATGAGTTAAGGAACTAAGATATAAACAATGCTAATTTCAGGTGAGACAGCTCGTTACGAACTGACTCCCCTGAAACTGGTATGTTTGCAAACAATGAGGGTCATCCAGTCGGTTGTGGATCCAAACGACGGTTCGGTCGTTCATTCTTTCCGAGTCATTATCGTTCACCAATGCCGAGCCCCAGTATATCAGTCAGTAGCGACGCGGGCTGTCAATCTAGGGCTTGTGAGTTCGAATCCCAGCTAAGCCAACATTCTTTCCGCCGTTTGACAAAAGTCACTGCGACAAGCGTCAT
This sequence comes from Serripes groenlandicus, assembly GCA_031761405.1. NCBI lineage: Eukaryota > Metazoa > Mollusca > Bivalvia > Cardiida > Cardiidae > Serripes > Serripes groenlandicus. The sequence continues at coordinate 50,585,053 of JASEVX010000007.1, read as the reverse complement.
CAAGGGGATAACAGTCTATGTGGAAATCAGCCAAATGCTTGGAAATTATGTCATGTGGAGTACTGGTGTGATAAAGCCAGTAAACACACTAGAAGGTGAACTGGCCGGCGGGATATAACTGAACTTTGTTGAAAACGGCGTTAAACCCAAATCAATCAATCAATCAATATACAACCAATATAATGTAGGAAGAAGGTAGGCAGTTGCCTAGGTATAATTGTGTGTGGGGGTACTGGTACGAGAAAGCCAGGAAAACACGTTAGGTGAACTTGCCACCATGACATACCGTTAAAAATGGTGTTAAGCTTAAATCAATGAATCAACTCTGGGTCAATTGCCGATGATATTTATTAATAAACAAATAATTGGCAAATATTTCCTTTTAGTTACTTTCTACATTTCACCTTTTATTTATCAATGCCATGTTTAATTTTGGGAATACTGCTAAATATTTTGTTCTGGCTTTCGAACGACCCAGAATATCCCTAAAACACATTTATTTTAGCTAAACTAATGTTGTTAACGGCTTCAAACTGCCGCTATACACAGCAAACGCCGAGTCGCACTAGAACCTTTGATTTATGACTGTTTATACTAAATCACTAGATGAAACTTCTGATGAAATACAAGAAGTGTAGTCACAATAGACTTAACAGACACGTAACAGGACCGATTTATGTATAAGATAATTGTGCTTTACAGGCTTGTGTCGTGCTCATTTCTGTTTCCTGTATTCTGGTCGGTATTTTCGTTTGAAATACGATATTGTCAGATTCACTCTTTACTTGATCGTCATTCAGTCTGTCGTAGAAATCGCTATCTTCGCTCCTTATATGCCATGGTCCTCTGCGCTTAATGGCTTTCATTATCCGGTTACAAATAGAAATAACACGAATAAGCAGTGCTGAATTAAACATAACCTTTGTGTTGGTATTACAAGTGAAAGTACACATCTCCCTGACAACCTATAGAATCTGATCTTAATAGATACACAATTCTTGAAACCTTCTTTGACTAATTGACGAAAAGTGCAGAACACGATCAATATGTGTGGAGAGCGCATGTTGCTCTGGTTCTACACCGGTGGACAAAATCTCAACGTAGGTTTATCTTGAGAACTGTTAAAACTACAATTGAGTTTGGTTATGAAATATAACTAATCAACAAGAAAAAAAACTTTCGATATAAATTTCAATAACGTCCCAATTGTATACTCGGGTCTCCTAAATTCGTTACTGGAAGCATTCAAGCAACAACGCTACCAATGAATTAATGAATAGTTAGACATCAGAATATATTGCAACACTTGACAGTAAACTCACCCAGAACAAAAGTTGACAACAATGACGTTATAAACCTAGGATAATCACGAAGTTGGAATGCTCTACGATATGTTTAAATCTCGTCTAACAAGGGATTCGGAATGCGATTACAATTAGTTTCGAACAGGAATATTATAATAAGCCAAAATGTAAGCTACCGCGTGACGTGGATTATCGTGATGTAGAATCTTTGATGTTGTGTCGTGATCCGAATGTGTACACAATTGGAGACAATAAGGGATTGTAAGCGACCAGGTTATCTCAGTCGGTAAAGTACCAGCCCTGAAAGCGAGAAGTCCCGGATTCGAGATTTAGTTTGTTCTCCCCCTGTGACACAGTTAATACGGGAAATTCGCTGTTTCTCTTCTTATTATAGCATGGGTGGGTGAATTGCTGCAAAAATATATGAATGACACAAAACATTGACATTGCGGTTCAAGATCAACTCCGCCTCTACGGCGTGATCCTAAATTATATACTGGTCTCAGTATTTTCGATTTAAGAAAATGTAAGACATTTAGGAATCCTCTTATACACAATGCCAGTTAAGATCAAGTTTCATAAAGTATACATTGGCAGGGGATAGCGATTTGAGGTCATTATACATCTGCGTAAAGTGAAGTTTCGGGCGAACCTGTACATCCGTTCAGTCTTACAGGAATCTTCACTTTCCATATATATGTAATATAGTCCTCAACACTTCTTTTGATATACAAACTAGAACTGTAGCCTCAAAATGACGCCATTATACCTTGTTATGGTCCTGTTAAGATGCATCATTAAGTAGTTCCCACATACAGACGCCTCTGCAGAAGACGATTCTTGAAAACACTTTGAGAAAAGGTGAAATTGCTTATATAATGAGCAATTTCTCCTTTTGTCATAATGTCTTCAATTGTATTCAATTGTTAAAGATTGGTTTATAGAGATTTTCCGTATTTTTGTCTGCTGCGGAATGTCTATTTGCGGGAAAATATTATGACATTAGTTTGCTTGACCCGGCTCAAATTGTTTGTGTGTATGAATTCGCGCAAGTTTGGAGATTTAAAGATATTCGCGTAATCATTAAGATTCATGAGCTCTTATGAAAATAGTTTATAGAATCTAGGGAGACTACTGCTACAACATTTCGGATATTTGAGCCTTTATTGAAGCGGTAAGCTCCCTTTTTCGTTCTCCAATTTGGATGTACAATTACTCTGTGGTTATTCGTTGTGTATTAGTTCAAAGTATACCAAATACATCTGCGGACTGGCTGACTAATGTACAGTACACAACATGTGAAGAAAACTAATCTGTCCTGCGATTTAGGGTCTAAATGTATTTGCATATTGAAAGGACAATTACGTCAAAATATCTTTACAATATTCCATTACTGATGTATTCGAGTTGCGGGGTAGTCCAGTGCTAAACACAATGGACTGTTAATCTAGAGGTTTGGGGCTCAAATCCCGGTCCTTGCTCTGGAAATTTAAGTGATGCTTTAAAGCGTCTCCCACTCAACTAGAGGTAGAGTACTGGTTCCTTTCCCCGCGTGTATCGGGTATATACACCGGGCACGTACAAGTGCCAATAGGTCGTTTCGGAAAGAGCAAGGGTATCGAACCCGTACCCCCTTTTATCTAACTTTGACTGCTCGCCAAATAGTTAATTCTGCACGGCGAGGGTAAATAAACACAAACAAACAAACACATGGATGTATTGATCAGTAAACTGAACTGTAGGGTGGTACAAAGTTATATATGTTTACAAAGAAATATACATTTCAACTCATACTAGTTGTTCTTATATGTGGTAATTCGAAGAAATCGTTTAACTGGACCAAATTCTAGATCTAACTTTTATAAACAATTGACATGGTATTATCACTGGCTTGTTTTTCATAAACATGTAAGTAAAATGAATTACAAAGCTAACATGCATGCATGCTTTGAACATTAATCAAGGGATTATCTCTCGAACAATCGATAACTGGAAGTCATTTATTGGTCCCTTTCGATTTCGAGTTATCGAGAGTCCATTGTATAAATAAACATACATACCTATCTAACTGTTATTCTCATGTGACAATTCATCTACCACTGAAGACACTGCGACAGTGACATTTACACGGGCAAAACAAGCAGTCTATTCAAGCATAAGGATGTCTACTACTGTACAAATTGAAACTGTTCAACTTGCACGGACAATTCAAAGATATGTAAGGATTAGGACAGTTCAAGCAGATAGTTGTCTACTACTGTAAGGATTAGGTCAGTTCAAGCAGATATGTGTCTACTACTGTAAGGGTTGCGACATTAAACTTGCACAGTCCATTCAAACATGAAGATGTCTACTACTGTACACATTGAGACTGTTCAACTTACACGGACAATTCAAAGAGATATGTATCTACTAATGTACGGATTAGGACTGTTCAAACATATATGTGTCTACTACTGTAAGAATTAGGTCAGTTCAAGCAGATAGTTGTCTACTACTGTAAGGATTAGGACAGTTCAAGCAGATATGTGTCTACTACTGTAAGGATTAGGACAGTTCAAGCAGATATGTGTCTACTACTGTAAGGGTTGCGACATTTAAACTTGCACAGTCCATTCAAGCATAAAGATGTCTACTACTGTAACATATTGGACTGTTTAACTTACACGGACAATTCAAAGATATATGTATCTACTAATGTAAGCATGTACTTGTCCACTACTGTAAGGATTGCGACTGTTTAACTTGCACGGAAAATTCAAGCAGATACATGTATGTGTCTACTACTGTAAGAATTGCGACTGTTCAACTTATACGGATAATTGAACGATATAGTTATCTACTACTGTAAGGATAGCGACAATTCAAGTAGATGTGTGTCTACTACTGTAAGGATTAGGACAGTTCAAGCAGATATGTGTCTACTACTGTAAGGATTAGGACAGTTCAAGCAGATATGTGTCTACTACTGTTAGGGTTGCGACATTTAAACTTGCACAGTATATTCAATCATAAGGATGTCTACTACTGTACAAATTGAAACTGTTCAACTTACGCGGACAATTCAAAGATATATACATCTACTAATGTAAAGATTAGGACAGTTCAAGCAGATAGTTATCTACTACTGTAAGGATTAGGTCGGTTCAAGCAGATATGTGTCTACTACTGTAAAGGTTGCGACATTTAAACTTGCACAGTCCATTCAAGCATGAAGATGTCTACTACAGTACACATTGAGACTGTTCAACTTACACGGACAATTCAAAGATATATGTATCTACTAATGTAAGGATTAGAACTGTTCAAACATATATGTGTCTACTACTGTAAGGATTATGTCAGTTCAAGCAGATAATTGTCTACTACTGTAAGGATTAGGACGGTTCAAGTAGATATGTGTCTACTACTGTAAGGTTTAGGACGGTTCAAGCAGATATGTGTCTACTAATGTAAGGGTTGCGACATTAAACTTGCACAGTCCATTCAAGCATAAAGATGTCTACTACTGTAACAAATTGGACTGTTTAACTTACACGGACAATTCAAGCAGATATGTGTCTACTACTGTAAGGATTAGGAGAGTTCAAGCAGATATGTGTCTACTACTGTAAGGATTAAGACAGTTCAAGCAGATATGTTTCTACTATTGTAAGGGTTGCGACATTTAAACGTGCACAGTCCATTCAAGCTTAGAGATGTATATTACTGCAAACATTTGAGACTGTTCAACTTGCACGGACAATTTAAAGAGATATGTGTCTATTACTCTAAGGATTGTAACATTTCTACTTGCACGGTCCATTCAAGCATAAAGGTGTCTACTACTGTAAGGATTAGGATATTTCACTTTGCACAGACCATTCAAGCATATATGTGTCTACTACTGTAAGGATTGCGACATTTCAACTTGCACAGACCAATCAAGCATACAGTTTATACTACTGTAAGGATTGCGACATTTCAACTTTCACAGACCATTCAAGCATATAGTTGTCTACTACTGTAAGGATTGTGACATTTCAACTTTCACGGACCACTCAAGCATATAGTTGTCTAATGCTGTAAGGATTGCGACATTTCAATGTTCACGCTCTATTCAAGCATTTATTTATTGCGACATGTCAACTTTTACGGACCATTCAAGCAGATATTTGTCTACTACTGTAAGGATTTCGACAGTTCAACTTGCACTGACCATTCAAGCAGATATTTGTCTACTATTATAAGGATTGCGACTGTTCAACGTGCACGGACAATTCAAGCAGATATGTGTCTTCTACTGTAAGGATTATGACATTAAATTTGCACGGTACATTCAAGCATAAAAATGTCTACTACTGTAAAGATTGCGACTATTCACCTTGCACGGACAATTCAAATATATATAGCTACCACTGTAAGGATTCTGACATTTAAACTTGCACAGTCCATTAAAGCAAATATGTGTCGTCTACTACTGTATGGATTGCGACAGTTTAACTTACACGAATTATTCAAGCAGATATGTGTCTACTACTGTAAGGATTTCGACATTTCAACTTGCAGAGTCCATTCAAGCATAAATGTGTCTAATACTGTAAGGATTGCGACTGTTCAACGTACACGGTCCATTCAAACATAACAGTGTCTACTACTACGCATATATTTACAGCTCAGTCTATGTTGAAAATCAGCTAGTTGCTTGGAAAGACTGTTGTGTGGGGTACTGAACATTGAGTAAGCCAATACACACACGGTAATATCAACTGGACGCCTTTATATGACTGAAATGTTTTAAAAAAGCCGTTAAGCCCCAAATAATCAATTAATATACACTCGATTCCATATCGTCTTATCTAAATTAAAGCAAAACTAATGATAAAGAGAACAAGGGTAAACATCATAACTATGCCAACGGCCTCGCCAAAACCCGGGGATTCTCGTCCCCTTTTACTTGCCCCTTCGTAACCAATGGCAGCAGCTATACATACATGTAGGAACTGAAATCAAATTCGTTTCAACAGTTTAACAGTTATATCGTGATATTTTACGTTGTTTTCACCAATGATGTAGTACCATCATGAGGAACCATATAATAATGATACCAGGGGCTACTAATTTTAGGTTTACAAAGGCCTCGCCGCTAGCCGGAGGTTCTCGGCCATTGTAACTTTCACCGTCGTAATCAGCGTATTCGATTCCTGACCGACGCATACACATACATGGTAGTAATAACGTTTCCTCCTAAGCGTCCAGGATTGAAATTTGCGTTTAGCATACCGATGGACTCGATGAAGCCAATATAAATGAACGACTAACTGGTAACTTCCGCAAGAAACGCCGTGATATAAATGTACACATGCCAAGCACGCCTGCCTTAAACACAATGCAAACAATGATTTATTATAATGTCGTAATAATAACAGATGCACGTAGCTCTTAGTGGTTTTAGTCAGTAAAGTATTTTGTTAAAGGCTAATAACTTGCAAAAAAACACATAACAACAAAATATAATTATTTTATTCATTTATGCATTAACAGTACAGCTCAACAGGATTTTCCAAAAAACACTTGGCCCCGCGGGCTGGTAAGGCAGCCCAATGACGTTCCTGCTCACCTGTATGCGGGATTTCTACTAAACCGTGTTCCTTTTAAATGATATGATCTTGATCCTTCCTTTACACTAGAATCGCCTTTAGTTCGGTTTTAAATATGGAAACTCGTACCCAACACTGACTGGAAAATATGTAGAAGTTCAATTCAGCTTTTGTCGCCGGTAATTTCCTTATCTTAACCTTTTCTCACTTGCATCACTTGCTTTCTGACGCAGTTACAACGGACGACTTTGGAAACATAGTGACAAAAGACGAAATTGTCTCAATGGTTTCAACCTTATTTAGTCATTGTACTTTCGTTTATAGAGTTTCCATATGTTTGTCTTTAAGTTTTCAAATTGAATACTGTTGTTTTATTGTATGTGGAAAATGGACAACCCTTGGATTGACAGCCCGCTTCGCTACCGACTGAAGAACTAGGGCTCACTAAATAAGCTTCTATTCATTGAGATATCCCGAGGTTTTGCGAAGATGTTTTATATGTCGTCTGCTGCATACATGTATATCTAGAATATGAGACGTGGTGTTTATATTCATTGCGCGGTACGATCACGCCCCGTTTAATGATGTAACATGTATCTGTTTACCATAGTCTACATATCAGATGGCACTTTTAAGATACGCAAGCTTTGTCCATGATGTTTTAATTTATTATATGAATATCTAAACGAAGTCCACTATGCACAAGTACAAAATATAACCTATAAATGAGCCGTATTGTGTGATATTGATGCCACTTCAAACAGTGAAGTGAATGTACACCAGCAACCTGTTATACTGTCATACATGGGAAAAAACACAAAAGACACGTTGACCTCTTATTTAATACAAAAATAACTTTGATGTCGAATCGACAATACCCAAAGTCACCAGACACTGCTAAAAGATAGTTTGGCCGTGTTAACAAAAAGTATTTGAGTTTGGGTATTCTGACAACTCTCTCCAATGTACCGAATGTATCTACATTCTCAAACTTTTGGAAAAACATAAGAATAATTTTCCATAACGTTGACACAGGAAGAACTATCGCAATGGTAACCTTTTCCAACACGAAGAAGCATCTACAACATATGGTTTTTGAAAACAGTGTGAGAAATTTCTCATTTTTTCTACAATGGCTTGTATTCATTTACAGAATTGTACTATCTTTCAAGAGATTTAGTCGTTTCTAGTCGTCTGCTTCATATTTATGTTATGTTGATAAACATATTATGAGCTTGTACATAGCGTAAGTTAAAGGTTGTCTTTTGTGAACAGTATAAACCAGAACTTAGATGCACACTGCTCATACATAACTTAAAACACTGTTAGAATAATCAGTCAACTTGTATAGATTATGATAACACTGACCAGGTGGAAAAGACAATCTGAACCTACACTTAAAATAACTTGTTCCTTTTCGCATACACTCGCTCTGAACTTCTCTGGTCCCGATCAATGCAAAACTCGTGTATTTAGAAAGAGGTTATGGCATGAAGTTAACTTATACTTGTGTAAAGCGATTTTTGTTTGCAGGTTTCATTTGTTCTTGCCTGAGGGATTTAATGAATCGTAGAACAGTTATATGAGCTTAACGCAGGTTTCAACAATTTTCAGTAATATCACGGCGGCCAGTTCACATACTCATGTTTCCTAACTTTCGCACACCAGTACTCCACATAGCATACTTTCCAAACAACTCGCTTCTTTTCCTTATAGCCTGTTTGGTCATTGGTAACAGACGAATGACGCTTGTCACAGTTTTTTTTGCCAAACATCGGAAAGAATGGTAGCCGAGCTGGTTTTCGAACTCAAAATACCTGTAATAACATCCAGCGTGTTACAGACTGCGCTACTGGGGCTCGACTTAGACGACTTTCGTTGTACAAAACAATGAGCAAAAAAAGGTGATATACATATCGTCATTTTTCTGCATGATGTACAAATGGTTATATTTTACTGTACCTCTGTGGTCTAAATAAGTCCCCGTCTGCACACGTGAAGCTCGCAGTCTTCGTAGTACTGTACATGGTATAATTGATCTTCCTTTTTCCGTTGCTGCTACGATATAGTCACTCTTTTCACTTTCAGATTTACAACACGTGTATACACTGACCACACACACGTACACATGATTGATCCTAAACTTAAAAAACACAGTAAATGTTCGAAATATGAATTACAATGAACGCCACAGAAACTATATTGCTGAATGGCCATAGCAGCTCATATTTATACTTTGTTCTCAAAGTGGCGAGCAGCATAATTTCCTGTCGAGAGACATCAACACAGTTATGCCAAAACGCGGATATCATTCCTGTTTCGCATCTCATTCCCAGTTACGCATCTTATTCCCAGTTACGCACCTCATTCCCAGTTACGCACCTCATTTCCAGTTTCGTACCTCATTCCAAGTTACGCACCTCATTCCCAGTTTCGCACCTCATTCCCAGTTACGCACCTCATTCCCTGTTTCGTACCTCATTCCCTGTTACGCACCTCATTCCCAGTTACGCATCTCATTCCCAGTTTCGCACCTCATTCCCAGTTACGCACCTCATTCCCAGTTACGCACCTCATTCCCAGTTACGCACCTCATTTCCTGTTTCGCACCTCATTTCCTGTTTCGCACCTCATTCCCAGTAACGCACCTCATTCCCTGTTTCGCACCTCATTCCCGGTTACGCACCTCATTCCCTGTTACGCACCTCATTCCCGGTTACGCACCTCATTCCCTGTTACGCACCTCATTCCCTGTTACGCACCTCATTCCCTGTTTCGCACCTCATTCCCAGTTACGCATCTCATTCCCTGTTACGCACCTCATTCCAAGTTACGCACCTCATTCCCTGTTTCGCACCTCATTCCCTGTTACGCACCTCATTCCCTGTTACGCATCTCATTCCCAGTTACGCACCTCATTCCCAGCTACGCACCTCATTCCCAGTTTCGCACCTCATTCCCAGTTACGCACCTCATTCCCTGTTTCGTACCTCATTCCCTGTTACGCACCTCATTCCCAGTTACGCACCTCATTCCCAGTTATGCACCTCATTCCCAGTTACGCACCTCATTCCCAGTTACGCACCACATTCCCTGTTACGCACCTCATTCCCAGTTACGCACCTCATTCCCAGTTACGCACCTCATTCCCTGCTACGCACCTCATTCCCAGTTACGCACCTCATTCCCTGTTACGCACCTCATTCCCAGTTACGCACCTCATTCCCAGTTACGCACCTCATTCCCTGTTATGCACCTCATTCCCAGTTACGCACCTTATTCTCTGTTACGCACCTCATTCCCTGTTTCGCATCTCTTTCAAACAAAGCTCACGCTTATTATTTTGATTGGTACTGTCTTAAAATATATACATGTACAAATTAATTTCAAACTGCGGATTCATTTTAATAAGCATCATATTCTAATACAACATTTCCAACAAACCCTTTTTTCAGCTACTTAACACTGATGTTTAACATGTACATGTATATTGTTGTTATGCCTTTTTCAACAGTATTATTATGAATACTTAACTCATAACAGTATGGTGTAAAGGGTATCAGCAAAAACACACCCGCAAATTATGTACGTCAATCAATTCCGCTTGACTTCATTTGTAATCGATAGTTCTGTCATCCCTTTTCCACATACAGACGTTTTCTGACGCTTTTGCAGCAGACGACTTTTAAAAACATTATGACAAAGAAGATATTGCTCAAAACAAGCAATTTCTCCTTCTGCCCCAATGTTTTCAACCCGCTTCAGTAAGTATACGCTAAACATGGGTTCGAATTAGGCAATTTAAAAACTTGGAACGTGAGGCCGAGGTTTCTAACACTGCACCTCTGTATTCCAGTCGTTCTTTCCACAATGCTTTCGAAGGTCAAATGCCACAGAGATCTCAGAAACCTCTGTATGTTGGTAAAGGTAAACATAGATGCGTGGTTTGTGTTTTTGAAATTCGCGCAAATGTTTTCTTTTGTTCGTGAACATGTGTAGAGACCGGAAATACGTCCATATAACAAAGGGTGTGAATCTGCCAAGACCTCTACTCAAAGTATCGAGAATATTTTAATGCATAGTCGATATTAAACAATTCAAAGAAAAATGTCCGACTCTATATCGTGTCCGACTATATACCACTTGTCCCTATGACTTCAATAGGTTATTTTGATTGTCTCTTAAGAGGGTTGCCTCAAGCTACAGCCAATATACAGAGGACCATATCAAGCCCACTCGAGTCAAATTATTATATTATGTCATTTGATTAATGTGTGTTTAGTGTTGAAAGTCAGAGATCGAACCCGCGACCTCTACCACTTCACCATTAATATCAAAATAAAAACAAACATTTAACAACATAAATAACTTAAGATATAATGCTTCTGTCGTATAGAAACATATTGAAAAGCGTTGGAAGTTGATACTTGTGCAATTCAATGAAAAAAAATACCCTTCATATATATTGCATTAGCTATTCGTAAACACGTGTAAACTGTTTCAACAATTGTTCAGTTATATAAAGGTCTTTCCTTGGCAGTAGTCTACTACTTCTGGTCTATTTATCCTGATGCGAATGACTTTGAAAATAAATAGGCAGAATGATTGAATATCTCCATAAATGAAAGAATAACCATCAAATTGATTTGGAAATATTGATAAATTCCTCATTATAAGAATTATCCATGTCTCGCTTTTGTCTAAACGTTTTTAAAGAGTATTTGCTGCATAATTCGTTCACCCAAAAGTCGCTGAACCCTTTTCCTGCAGTAGACGACTTTTGAAAATATCATGAGCAATTTCTTATTTTGCTAATGATTTCAACTCCATTTAATATTTTCATCTATGAAGTTTTTCCCTATTGTTTGCCTATATTTGTTTCACCAAAGCTGCTGAATGTGGGAAAGGGTAAATAAACATCGGCGCAGATCAAATATCAACCAGTACACGCGTTCTATATTACAGATGCAGGTGTAGAACACGACTGGTCCAACACTGCTGAATGTGGGAAAGAGTAAATAAACATCGGCGCGTATCGAATATCAACCAGTACACGCGTTCTATATTACAGATGCAGGTGTAGAGCACGACTAGTCCAACACTGCTGAATGTAGGAAAGGGTAAATAAACATCGGCACAGATCGAATATCAACCAGTACAGGCGTTCTATATTACAGATGCAGGTGTAGAGCACGACTAGTCCAACGCTGCTGAATGTGGGAAAGGGTAAATAAACATCGGCACAGATCGAATATCAACCAGTACAGGCGTTCTATATTACAGATGCAGGTGTAGAACACGACTAGTCCAACGCTGCTGAATGTGGGAAAGGGTAAATAAACATCGGCACAGATCGAATATCAACCAGTACAGGCGTTCTATATTACAGATGCAGGTGTAGAACACGACTAGTCCAACGCTGCTGAATGTGGGAAAGAGTAAATAAACATCGGCGCAGATCGAATATCAACCAGTACACGCGTTCTATATCACAGATGCAGGTGTAGAGCACGACTAGTCCAACATTGCTGAATGTGGGAAAGGGTAAATAAACATCGGCACAGATCGAATATCAACCAGTACACGCGTTCTATATTACAGATGCAGGTGTAGAACACGACTAGTCCAACGCTGTTGAATATGGGAAAGAGTAAATAAACATCGGCGCAGATCGAATATCAACCAGTACACGCGTTCTATATCACAGATGCAGGTGTAGAACACGACTGGTCCAACATTACTGATGTATCTGTTTCAAATGACAAGACATACAATAATGAGGTAAGGTAGCTAAATCCGTTCAGCACTGGATTTCCAGAAGTAGACTCCTCCATGTTCCAAATCAGGCGACCCAATTGTTCATGTAATAAGTGCTTTTGAATATTTTGATAGCTAAAGAGCAAACCAGTATTGAGCTGTCTCACATTGATCTGTATTGTTTGCAACAACCTAAATGATTGCCATTTACGCTGATAGAGCTAAATTAATTAGTTTTACATCGATTGCGAATCAAACTTTCAGCTTATATCTGTCAAATTAGACATCTGCATCCAGGAGACTTGACCAGTACTCACGCCGTTTGTGATGAAAACTCAAAAATGCAAGATCCCGCTCATCTCGGCATACGGACCCGAATATATAAGTTAGCTATGCCCTCCTAGTTAATGAAAAAACATTGACAATTGATTGATTGATTGAACATGTTATTGATTGATTGATTAATCGGGTATTTACGCAGTATCAAAATAGTTTAGTCATACCAAGGCGGCCTTATACCCTTATACCTTTGCCCTTTCTGGCTGTAAAACACCAGTACTCCATAGAACAGTTTTTCCAAGCAATTGGCTGCATTTCCACATACACTGTTAGCCTTTTGATGGAAATAAATGGCGCTTGTCGCATTGAAGTTTGTCAAACGTTGAACGAAATGCTTGACGCTCTTCGGTTCGAACTCACAACCCCTGGATTCATAGCCCAGTCGCTACCGGGACTCGGCCAATTATAAAATGGACTGAAAGAGAAGATAGCTTCTCCCACTAGTGTCCGTCCGTGCGAAAAGGTACAAACAGACATGTTTGTATAATGTAGATTCAGATAACAGTTGACAGAATATTCTAACACGCTTTTGAAAGCAACAAGTGAATGGTGAAGACTGTGAAGTACATGTTGCCACTCGTCGGGCTCTGAAAATAATTGTTCTCCCCCCCCCCCCCCCCCCCCCCCATCTTGTCTTGTATAATACTATACCGTAAGGTACAGTACAAGCTATCCAGAAAGACTCCATTGTGGTAAGTGGTGAGTGGTGAGCTTCGGAGATTTGAAATCGAGCATCCCAGGCTCCATCCCCAATCGCATCTTCTAGTTTAGTACTGGTTTGTTAACGCAGCGATCATGATAAAGTGAACTGTCGCCGTGATGTTAGTGAAATAATGTTCAAAACGACGGCGTAAATTCAGAATAAACTAAATTATCTAGAGCTACATATGGCAGAGGCAAAGAATATATTGTTGCAAATCATTGTTGCAAATCATCATGAGCAATTTATCATTTTCCCGAAATGTCTGTGTGTGCTTAAGATCAAGGAAGCTATAGAAAGTCCATAGTTTCCCTGTGTGCATTTGCTTTTCATCAGAAAGGAAAATGTCGTTCTTAAGATGCGGTTGCTAAACAGAGGTGTGGTTTTGAGAGATTACACTGTAATATGTCTAGTATATTAATACACCCCACCCGTCGTTTGAACAATTTTGATTCAACGCTTTAGCAATGTTTACCTCCTATACTTAACATAATTAAATAGCAGTCACCGGACGTTTACAAGAGTCCCCAGTCGCGACAAGACGGTCATGATGGAGTGCCATTGTGAAAAGGCTCTTTTCCTAGCCTAGTACTAGTCAGGGATCATGAATAAGTATTTTGTCGCCGTAATATAATTGAAATAATGTTTAAAACGACTTAAAACCCCATTAAAACTAAATTGACAAGAGTGTGGTGTATTATTAGATGTAATTCTTACCATTACTCTCGGCAACATTGACATGTTCAGTGTTACATGATATTACTTTGAACCCTTGACCTTAGATTGAGTCAATGTTAAAAGTGATGTATTCACGAATTGTCGGGGAATCACTGTCGTCAAGTTAATTATTCCCATAATGCAACAGATGTGCAGCGGACGACTTAACAAAATGAAAATAATTAATATTGTAACATTTATCATCGAATAGAGTTTAAAACAGTTGTGACAGAAGGGGACATTGGTCAAAATTTATCAATTTATCCTTTTGCAAAATATATCTACTACGCGTCAAAATGCGTCTGCATATATGTGAACATATTTAAACGAGTCAAGGGTTCAGTAACTCGAGTTTATCTAAACGATCCATTTTAAAGATGAGGCATTCGACTAATTATCTCCCTTGATTATAGTTAGGTTAAGAACGAAATAACATATACATCAATATCAAAATAAAAACATAAACACATATAGTTACTTCCTCCTACAACATCATTACCTTTTTTCTAATTCAAATTTAAATTTTGTATTTAACTTTATTGAACAATTGCCATAATTGTTACATGTATGTTATAACTTACCATATATGACCATGAACATTTTGTTCTGTTTTGGACTGAAACTCTGCCAATTCGTTTAATGTCGAGCAGCAATAGTTAGGTCAGTCTCGACGGGGGTTATTGATCAAAGAGGTCCGAGTTCGATCTCCGGTTAGTTCGGTGATTCATTCAATCCAATGAATGACACCACAGGCGTTGTGACTCACGCCATTCGCCGTATACCAACGGTTGGCAAAGTTTACCATCGAAGGTAACTATGTGTTTGGCAAAATTGTTGTATCGAGAACTGATTGAAGAAATGAAGAAAGCATACGGTATGAGACCGCCGTTATCTGTCTGTAATTCCGTTTGAAAAAGGTGTTAAGCCTCTAACATTAAAATTGAATGTGTCTCTAGTTTTGCTCAAAATGTTCTTATCATTTGAACCAGGATGGGATAAATATACGACTGACTGTTTATCGGGAGGCGTGCATGAATTAGGAGGTAAGCAAGGAAACACTCAACGTTTCACTAATATAGTCAATGGCCTTGACGAGAACACCGAGGATGACGCGAAGAGACAGGAGTCATTCCATAACAAATTCCACCCTCCTCATGAAGAAAGTATGTCTCCAGAACATAATGTGTCTGGACCTGAATCTACATTGCAAGCAGCACAGGTAACACACTACCTTTCATAAGGACAGTCCGCCGTGGCCGTGTGGTTAGCGTGTGGGATTGGTAACCGGACGTTCCCGGTTCATTCTCCTATCCCGGCGGTCATGGTGGAGTGCCCTTGGAAAGGAACATGGTCTAGCCTTACATTAGGGATCATGAATTCCACGAGAAATCAGCATTGTGGACTCTACGTAAAGTATCGACCCGGCTCAGCCTAAGCATGCCGCACAGGCTAACCAGGACAGACACTTTTCGCCTCCTGTGGATTTTCTATTTCATGAATCATTACTCTATACCTCTATCCCTCTAAGACGGAATGTGTCGGCCCGGATAAGCTTGCACGGACTGCGCAGGCTGATCTGTGTCGATACATTAAGCAGATACCATAATGTTGGTTTTCTTGTGGTTAGCGTGTGGGATGTGTAACCTGACGTTACCGGCTCGATTCCCTATCCCGGCGGTCATGGTGGAGTGTCATTTGCAAGGAACATTGTCTATCCTTACATTAGGGATCATGAATTCCACGAGAAATCAGCATTGTGGACTCTACGTAAAGTATTGACCCGGATCAGCCTAAGCATGTCCTACAGGCTAACCAGGACAGACACTTTTCCCCTTGGTGGATTTTCTATTTCATGAATCATTACTCTATACCTCTATCCCCCTAAGACGGACTGCGCAGGCTGATCTGGGTCGATACATTACGCAGATACCATAATGTTGGTTTTCTTGTGGAACGGCTCATATAAAAATTAACCTAATACAAATGTGTGTATAATAAGAGTAAGTCAATCCGAGAGGTTGGGGATTGAATATATGGGTGTAAAATTCGCATACATGTACAGGTAGTCGTGAAAGCGATCACATAGGCCCTAAACACATAACATACGCTTGATAGGGGACCTTGTCGACAACTAAACAGGCGGCATACACTCGTCAAAGAAGAAACAGGTTTGTAGATAAAGCTGAAGTATGTACACTTTGATAGATTAGTATTAATATTTTATTTTAACGCCTTATAGTCGTAATATAGAAACTACGCTTCGGTTTTATAAGAACGTCGCGGATATAAGTCGTAATATATAAACTACTCTTCGGTTTAATAGGAATGTCGCGGATATATAAGACGTAATAGAGAAACTACGCTTTGGTTTATGAGAACGTCGCGGATATAAGTCGTAATATATAAACTACTCTTCGGTTTAATAGGAACGTCGCGGACATATAAGTCGTAATATACAAACTAATCTTCGGTTTAATAGTAACGTCGCGGATATAAGTCGTAAAATACAAACTAAGCCTCGGTTTAATAAGAACGTCGCGGATATAAGTCGTAATATACAAACTACACTTCGGTTTAATAGTAACGTCGCGGATATAAGTCTAAAACCACATGGACAGTAAATGGAATGATGTCCCGGATGCTATCCGCATTCTCATTCACCCTTTTCCACATACAACAAATCTGCAGCAGGCGATTTTTAAATCATCTTTAATTAACTATTAAAAACCTCTATAAATAAAAAGTTAATTACTGGATAGAATTGAAAACATTGTGACAAATAGAAAAATTGCTCAAAAAGAGCAATTTCTTCTTTTGCCACAATGTTTTCAAATGTCGTCTGCTACAGAAGCGTCAGGTTTAAGTGTTCCACTGACAAATTAGACTTTGAGTACACTTCGTTGTTATTAAAGAAAAGGATGGTTGTTTTTGTTAGAATATAATGTTAATTTGTAGTATATGGCTTGCCTATGTGTAGATGATGTATTTGTGAAGCATCGTATACATGTATGTGTTAAGTTGAATTTATTTTGAATGAATTACAATTTAACGCAGAACGTCTGTAATTGACTCGGTGATGTGTACGCTACTCGCGCTATTTGATTTGGTGGGCACGTCCGCAAACTAGATTCATTGCGTAAATGCAACTAGAACGCCGCGGATCAAACGCCAACGCTCGTCCTTTTTTTTCTTAGTCGAAAAAGGGGCATATCTGAATAATTATAAAGACATGGGTTATGTGTCTGTGTATAGACATGTGTATTGTTCCTAGGAATATGTGTACCAAGTTTCATCTCAAAATGTTGAACGGGTTTTGAGTTAAGAGGTAAGTTTAAAGTTTTGTTACGCAGACGACTACGACGACGCAAACAATTACGACGACGCAGACAATTACGACGACGCAGACGGTTATGACGAAGCAGACAATTACGAAGACGCAGACAATTACGACGACGCAGACAATTATGACGACGTAGACAATTACGACGACGCAGACAATTATGACGACGTAGACAATAATGACGACGCAGACAATTATGATGACGCAGACAATTATGACGACGCAGACAATTACGACGACGCAGACGATAATGATGAAGCAGACAATTACGACGACGCAGACAATTACGACGACGCAGACAATTATGACGACGCAGACGATTATGACGAAGCAGACAATTACGAAGACGCAGACAATTACGACGACGCAGACGATTATGACGACGCAGACAATTATGACGACGCAGACGAGTATGACGACGCAGACAATTAAGACGACGCAGTCAATTATGACGACGCAGACAATTACGACGACGCAGATGATTATGACGACGCAAACAGTTATGATGACGCAGACAATTCCGACGATGCAGAAGATTACGACGATGCAGATAATTACGACGACGCAGACGATTTCGACGACGCAGAAGATTACGACGACGCAGAAGATTACGACGACGCTGTGGTCGAGTGGTTAGCGTCGGGGATTTCGAAACCGGGTGTCACGGGTTCGATCCCCAGTCGCGGCACCTCGGTCATGGTGGAGTGCCCTTGGGCAAGGCCCATTTTCTAGCCTAGTACTGGTTTGTTTACCCAGGGATCATGAATAAGTGAACTGTCGCCGTGATATAACTGAAATAATGTTGACAGCGGCGTAAAACGCCATTAAATAAATAAATTATTCATGCGCTCCTTTGACAATCGTTGTAACCGCATCATAGTACAAAAACTATTCCTGTTGTTTACGTAATACATAGCAATTGACAGAAGCCTAGCCGGTGTTATCGAACATAGCCGAGCTAGCGCTAATTCGATTGTCAATGAGCCTGTCAAACACGATTTCAATATGTTTACTTCATGTATCTACATATCATACTGTATAAAACAACATTAAATGCACTTTACAAGGTAACATGGATGTAATTACAAGTGCTATGTTAATAAGAATATGTAGACTATATCACCTTTGCTTAAACATGCTAATTCTTATATGCATACTTCACATTGAATATTTTTGACAATAGTGAACATTATATAAGACCCGCCAGGCAGAATTGGATGTCATTGCATCCGCAAACAATAACATCTCAGTTAACCAGAGTTATCACTATCCGGCTATATCTAGAAACGTCATGGATGCAAATGCTGTCGAACAGATGGATGTGTATCCTCATTTGTTTCAGTACAATATGTAGAAACATCAATGCAAAAAGCATCATTTTTCTTCTACTAATGTGCTAACAGTATATGTGGAAAACCCGCCATTTGCTTGGAACGACTATTTCATGGAGAACTTGTGTGAGGAATTCATGAAACACATAAATATATGAACTAGCTGCCGTGATATGACTTTAATCGCTAAATACGGCGTTAAAGCCCAACTAATCAATCACTCAATCATCAATCAGTTAATTGTTTTTTTCGTGTGCTAGCAAAAATGTATCATATCGGTTGTGTAGTGGTAGAGCATCCGCCTTGTGTGAGGGAGGTCGCGGGTTCGATCCCCGACCGGGTCATACACAAGACTGTACAAATGGTAGTTATGATTTTTTCTTTCTTTGGGCTCGCTCAGGGTTGTAGGGTTTGCATTCAGACTGACGTAAGGATAAAAGTGTTCAGAAGTACTAGTAACATACCCATGTAACGCCTTGATATACATAAACCAATGTTGAAAATGGTATAAAAAAAAAACCATTTGACGCGGTTTATGTGTAGATACTTGATTGTTCTATATTCATTTCAAGTTGTATTGACCTTGAATGAACTATTTTTGAATTTACAACGTAAAAGGGAAAGGGTCAATACCGGAGTATCTGATAAGGACAATTGTACTCAACGTTAATCGGTCATATAAAGTTTCATCCTTTGTGTTTAAAGTTTTACAATTCTCGTTTTTGAACGTATTTATAACACTTTCGGTTCAGCCGTTTATAAGCACATACTTAAACCCCAAAACCACCAGTTTTAATTTGTTCATATAAGTTATTGAGTGTAAAGGTTATAGCTATATTTGATGGACAGTTTTGTTTAGGCGTCTCGGTGGTGTAATGGTTAAATCTTGAGTATCCCGGTCAGGTCTGTGATTGGTTGATTGAATTTGAATAAGTGAAGTTTTCAACATGTTTCAGTTATATAGCGGCGGCCAGGTCACCTCTCCACGTGTTTCCCGTCTTTCTCACACTAATCCTTCACATAACAGGCTTATCAAGACAACTGCTGCTTTCCGTATATATGTTGAATTGACAAACCAATGAGAAATGGCATCTTACTAGTTATACGTCAATGTGAAATTTAATATCAACCTAGCGAGTCAGAACATGATTTACGCCGCTTTCAACAATTGTTCAGTTATATCACGGTGTTTCCCGGGTAAGTTACCATTACTACTGGTTCTTTTAACCAGTTAGTCGTAATGCTAACCCCGCATTCAAGAGAGCAAATGTAGCCAGCGATTAGTTCCACTTTTAAAGTTTATAGTATGAACCGGCCGGGGTTCGAATTCGCGACCTCCTGCATACGAGACGGACGCCCTATCACAACATCACAGATGCGGTTCCCTTGTCACATGAAGCCACTCATTTAATGTGTTATTTTATCACACAAAACATACATTAAACAATGTTCTACATCAATGATAGCTTTTTATGAATGTTGTTGAACAGAATTTACCAAACAGAGCTTAAATCGCAAAGGGGTGTTGGTCAGTATAAGCGAGAACACCTTTATGAACGGCCACATTTTCAGCTCCAATTATTTGAATATGTATCGTCGTCATGCGAAATTTCAAGACAAGGCAATGGGTACAACATGCTACCTAGCCATATAGACCAAGGTTGGGTTCCTTAACAGAGTTAGCATAACAACTGACTCATCGATGTCAAGATTAATTGACAACCTGTATTGGTTAATTACCCAGCAAACGCCATGATATAACTGAAAAAAAATGTTGAATACGGCATAATTCAGTATTCCAACAAACACATCTATACATAATGAAGGTACGGGGAACGATTGTTTAAACATATTTCGTAGGATCAGAATATCATGGTTATGCCTTCTTTATCATTACTGATAATGCTGCATATCCCACTTTCCTGCCTACATAACATTTATAGCATACAACTTCGAAAACATATAAGCAGAATAAACAAACATATTCAACAGTGAACTGACTTACTTATGTATGTACAACATTGCGGCAAAAGAAGAAATTGGTCAACAGGAACAAGATTATGCTTTCTAGAGTCGTCTGCAGAACATGCGTCAAGTTACATCAGCAAAGTTGGAAAGGGTTTATCCGCAACCTAAAGTATCAAGCGTAACGTGTTATAGCTTTCATAAATACTTAACTGAACAATAAGAAAGAAGGTATGTAAATTGTTTATTATAGTTATGTGTTAACATTAAACATTACCATTTCAAGAGGAAGCAATTTATCACACATATGAACTAACTGTTTAAATGTATCAGAACAAAAGTATTTCAAAGGTATACACATTCCTCTGAAAAAGGATTGTATTTTGATCAAACTATACATATGTGTATACTTAAATTGATATAAACTTCAACAGTCTTTTTTAAGACATACATAATACAACTATAAATCGTGGATCATATTTTAACCCTTTACTTCATATAGACGCTTTCTGACGCCTCTGCAGCAGACGTCTTTTTGAAAACATAGTGACAAAAGAAGAAATTGCACAAAACGTACACTTTCTCCTTTTAACACAATGGTTTCTACTTTTTGCCATAGGTTATCAATTAAATTATAGAGATTTTCTATTCTTTGACAAAATACGTTCAAAGTCGTCTTCTGCAGAATTGCTGCATGAGGTAAAGGGTTAACACTGGTCCCGCTTGGCATATACGACAACAACACACAGTAGTACGTATACGTAAAGTATGTATACCTAAATCGTAAATATATGACTCACTTATAAAAGTCTCATCGCTAAATCTTGTTTACAGAAATACGAAATAATTATGACTCCTCTGAAATAAACAATTAAATATCAAATATTGTCAGACGTATTATACAGCTCCAGTGTTCAATGTGTAAACTTATTTCGATAATTACAATTAATTAACTACATTGTGTGTGTCACTGATTAATGAATTGATTGATTGGGACTTAACACCGTTTTCAACAACTGTTCAGTCATATCACGGCGACCAGTTCACCTACTCATGCATTTCCTAGCTTTCTCACACCAGTACCACACACAACACAATTTCCAATCAATTGGCTGCTTTTCCACATAGACTGTTAGACAATTGGTGAAATACCGATGACGCTAGTTTCAGTGACTTTGGCCGAGCATGGATTCAAACTTACAACCCCTAGATTGACAGCCCGCTACCG
This sequence comes from Serripes groenlandicus, assembly GCA_031761405.1. Classification (NCBI taxonomy): domain Eukaryota; kingdom Metazoa; phylum Mollusca; class Bivalvia; order Cardiida; family Cardiidae; genus Serripes; species Serripes groenlandicus. The sequence continues at coordinate 50,562,793 of JASEVX010000007.1, read as the reverse complement.
GGGCTCGGGCACTGGTGTATGAACTAATGTAGTATGTCCTATCATGAATGAACAACATGCCTGTGCATCAATGTTATAGATCCAACTACAAACTATTAATACTCAAAACCATCTACGATTTGTTGGCAAACAATGTAGAATCTGATCGTATGCGTTGATTGACATGCGTCTGCACTGGTTGGATATGGCTTACTGTTGGCATTGGCAGGACGCCGCTCAATATGTTAAATCCACGCCAAAGATTTGTCTATGTATTCATATAACCTCATTCAAATGTAAAGTTTTACAGACTGATATGCATCTTTAAACTGATTCAATACTATTCACAATTAGTTCACAAACCCACTGTAAAAACATATAAAAAGATGAACTTTTATGTCAGATTGATACATTTATGTGTGATGTTAGTGTTTGAAAAGCATGTCTCTAATCCCGTCAATTTAATACATTCCGTTTGGACCCTATGTAAATCTGAAAACTTTTTAACTTTTAAGATCAACATCAACATAACTCATAAAACTCATCAAATTTCTTAGATGATATATACAATACATGACATTTCAATAAACATTTTCCAATAATGAACATCTCATAACATCAAAATCATCCCATTGTTTTTGTTAGTTTGTTTGTATATCGTATTACGCCGCATTCACCATTTATTTTAATTATATTACGGCGTTTACAAGGTAAGTTACTTGTACGACTATTTATCCTGGCACAAAAGAGTATGTCGTGATGATAAACCCTACAACCCTGCGCACCACAGATGGAAAGCTCCTGCACCGGAGGCGAACACTTTACTAATTCCTCTTATTGTGTTGCTTCCCATTGAAAAAAGTCAACTGTATACGAACTGTAATCAAAGCGAACATCCCTAGGTCATTTACGAACAGTATTGACCAGATCAATATGCTCATTCTAACAGTTTGATCTTGCTTTGCAATATTCGCATAAGTCGAAGAACATTAAAGACGCTTCCTCTTGAAGCCCTGTTTGTCGACAAAGTATGGTCCATGTAGTAAAAATCACTTCTGATATACGTACGTAGATTATATTTGTTTTCAGGACGCGCATGTTGATATTGTTATACATGCCTTATGCTTGATGAAGCGAAGTTCAATAAAAGTATAATAACATTGCTATTGAATCCGTAGTAAAACGTATCAACAGACGCTCTGCTAAAGACACAAATATTTTATTCAGGACACGCAAGTTGATAAGCTGGATCTACACTTGCTACATATGCCTTATGCTTGGTTTTATTGAAGAGAAGGTAACCTGTTTTCTAGTTCCATGTAAGATATATACCATTGTTACTATAGTGCGGTTGATCATGATCCACAATAACTAGTGCAATAGTTGATAATCATACCCGGAGTTGTTTGAAGTTTGATCAACAAGTAAACTTGCCGAAATCCCCTTTGATAAATATTCCTGCAGTCGTGTGTTTTCTTTTTCGAGTTCTGTGATGTGTTATTTCTTTTGTCGAATGCATTACTCAAAATGATAGTCGGGTGTTATGATATTCTATTTGATCACTCTTTTTGAGAGTTATTTTCTCTGCTGAATACATCACAATATTTGAGAGTCGGGTATTCTGATGGGTTATTTTCTCTGTTGAGTACAACATTCTGTTTGAGAATCGGTTTTTGTGATGTGTTATTATCTCAGTTCAGTAAATACCTTCATTTGGTAAAGCGACAATGAGTTGCTTGCATCATGCGCTGGTTGATCTGGATGTTCACTAACTTACATTTAGTGAGGCTGAGTTTTCCTGGAATTTAGCACATCTTATTGAGAGACGGTTCTGTGATAAAATCATGTTTCTGTACAATGAGTTGGTTGCATGTTGATCTTGATCAACACTTGTTGCCAGCATCTTTGCCTGTTTTCTGGAACTCAGCTACTAATAGTCTGCTCTTTGATATTGGTCTGTGTTGTATAAATCACTCTATCTGATAAACAGAAACTGATATATCATGATGACTAATATAAAGTCTGTTATATTTTTCACAATACATAACTGCCCATGGACGTTTCATCCCCGGTGTTCCGTCTTGTAATACCCGAATTGTTGTACCCTGTGGTGATATTATGTGAATACTTTCTGAATTCCACCCAGCTATATAAATGTTATCTTCTCTATCTACTGCCACACCGTATGGGGACACCAGTTTGTCATGTCTATATACATAGTGTACATTTAATACCGTCTAGATCCATACTCGTTACACTGTTGTTATCTCTATTTGATACGTAAAGTGTTTTCCGATCTGTACTCAGTGCAATGTAGCAGGGTGATTTAAACACAGTTTGTCTTCTGATATCTGTTGTTATTGTTTTCAATATTTTCCCAACTATATCTATGATTTTTACGCAGCCAGGACCAATAAAAGAGCAAATAAATGTGTTGTTTGTATAAGCTATACCACGAATCTGACCTAAAATGTCCACTTCCTTCATTACAGACAATGTCTTACCAACATTTATGAATACGAGTTTATTGTTACATGTAACGACGATGTGTTCTCGTTCTACACGCGTTATATCCCATGGCTTTGAAAGTAGTTTTACACAGGACATCACCTTGTTATTGTTAACGTCAACCATCTTTACACAGAAGTGATGACAATCAGCCAAAGCTAGCATGCTGTTGTCTAACATCACTCCCCCTGTTATCCAACATATATTCGTATCTGTAAAATGTTTCATATTAGTTTTACCAACATATCTCAACGACAGCGGCTTACTTGGTACAGGTGTCTTGACCTTTCTCTCAATCTTTGATTTTTCATCTGTTTTCATTTTGTTTTCAAAATTTCCAAAACTATCTGCTTTGAGAAACTGAATTATTTTCTCATTCGGTCGAAATATATAGTCTGTTATTGTACATTGGTTATCTAACTTTGACGTCAAACGTTTAAATTGTTTGATTTTATTTTGCGCCCGTTTAGCAGAGATCAACATTTGTCGTTGTTGTTTGTATTTCTTCTGTTTTTCCATATTACTGGACATCTCGTTAAGGTCAGCAATAATCGCATCACACGTTGTAGACGCTGACTCAGTTGATTTGGTATCCTTGTCCCTCACGGTCTGGGCCTCTATCAAGGTACTTTGTTCGAGGGAATCTAATATCTGGTTTATCTCAGCCCTGAATTTCTTTACTTCAGAAACAAACGTCATGTGGATATGCCCCACGTCATCCCTTTTTCTCAATGCAATTGTCTTCGTATTTTGCAGTAGTTGAGATAGATCGGCTATTGCGCTCATCATAGATGTATACTCTTTACTTGTTGCGTATTCTATAGCAATATCGTCAATATACTCTACTGTACACTGTTTGTGTTCTATAGTGGCACAAACAGAACAGCAGCAATCCTCGTGAATTTTACAATAGTATTCTACGAATTTCCCTTTATGTTTAGTACACATACTTTCCTTCGATGACGAAAACTTCTGTTTTGGCATACTGTCTCGGTCTAACAATGGATGGTGTTTAGACAGTTTGCTTCGTCTGTGTACTTTCGAACAGGTATTACAAAAGAACTCGTTGCAAACTGTGCAATAAAATACGGCATTTTCTTCTTCATCTTCGCCTTGACATGGGTCACATAGAATACCAGTACTCAAGTCATCGCTCCCTACCTGTCTTCTACTTGATACCTCCATATCTGGCAAGAATTACTGAAATATATAAAAAGTTCAGTTTATCACGACAAGCATGAAACATTCGAATTGCATAGCTCTCAAACGTATTCTAATCAAAACTTGTCATGTATTTATGACGGAACGGACGACTTCTGTAATTTAAAGATAAACATCTCATTTAATACTTGTAAGTATGTGTAAAATGCAGGCAATGGGTTATTGATGAACAATAAAGTGTCAAATAATTGCATTTACAAGTTTTTATTTCGTCTCAAATTAAATTCGAAATTATATGTTTATACTTTTAAAGTATTGAATTAAACATATAAACTGCTATGAAGTTTGTTTAAGGACTTACTCTTAAGTTAATGTCATAGTAACTGTGATAAGCCTCAATCGGGCTAACAGTGTATGTCGAAATATAATCCAAATACTCGGAAAGTCTGTTTTGTGGAGTACTGGTGTGAGAAAGCCAGGAAACGCATGAGTAGGTGTACTGAACGCCGTGATATTTCTATAAAACGGTGTTTAACTCGATCAATGTATCTATGTAAATGGTGTTGGAAAAATATAAAATGTAAGGCATTGTTTTAATGTAGGAATTACATAACATTTTAGAATATACGACGTTTTGTTTGTAAAAGAAAACTGAAACATCCAACTTTGTTTCTAAATAATGAAGATGTTGAAGTAAATATGATACTAATACCTATTTGAGCTCATTGCATAATCGTATTAAATTGTGAAAGATTATACGCGTATATCACCACTATAAATACACACAGACAAAATCTTACTTCCTCTTTAGGGACTTCTGAAGATTATACGCGTACGTGACCTCTATAAATACACATACCTACACAATCTTACTTCCTCTTTAGGTACTTCTGAAAGATTATACGCGTACGTTACCACTATAAATACACACATACACAATATTACTTCCTCTAAAAAAGATTATACGCGTACGTTACTACTATAAACACACATACTTACACATTCTTACTTCCTATTTAGGTACTTCTGAAAGATTATACGCGTACGTTACCACTATAAACACACATACATACATAGTCCTACGTCCTCTTTAGGTACTTCTGAAATATTATACGCGTACGTTACCACTATAAAATACACAAAGACACAATATTACTTCCTCCTTAGATACTTTTGAAAGATTATACGCGTACGTTACTACTATAAAAAACACATACAGACACAACTTTACTTCCTCTTTAGGTACTTCTGAAAAATTATACGTGTACGTTACCACTAACAACACTATAAACACACATACATACACAGTCTTACTTCCTCTTTAAGTACTTCTGAAAGATTATACGCATACGTTATCACTATAAACACACGTACTTACTGACATAATTTTACTTCCTCTGTATGTTCTTCTGTAAGATTATACGGGTACATGTACGTTACTACTATAAACACACATACTTACACAATCTTACTTCCTCTTTAGGTACTTCTGAAAGATTATACGCGTACGTTGAATGAGGTGTACAGATTTATACCCGATATACATTCGCACTTATCAATTTTGTTCAACCACTCACACATTCAACTACTTATCCACACACCCATTCATTTTACCACCCACCAACACAATCTTACTCTCCCACTCACTCCGAATATTATTCACTCACACACTCCAATCACTCAAACACCCACACATTAATTCACTCAAATACTCAATAAGCCACACACATACAATCACTAACTTATGCTCTCGATCACTAACACATTCATTCACTAATACAGTCAATCAACCGCACACTCATTCATTCGCTCACTCACCCTCTCATAAACACAGTCGCTCCATCCCACGTTTCCACTCAAATTTTCACTCGCTCTCTCACTCATCTTCCCATTACTTCCCTCATTCATTCACTTACTCACTCAAGCACTCACTCACGCACAATCTATAATATAGTCATGCATTCATTAATTAATTGAATAATTATCCAATAACTATTTGTAGAATTCTTATTCATAACTCTTTAATATGACTACAGTTGTCTTACGTTTCGTTTTGGTAAGGCAATGCGATCATCTTGGGCAATAATACAAATGCTTGTTGATAGAAGTTCTACAACATAATTATTGCTCCCTTTACATATTTAAAGACAGCTTAATAATGTTGTACAACAAATACGATAGACTTCATTAATGAATGGTTTAAATTGATAAAATCAAAATAATTTGATCTGAGGGTATCGAACATTTGAAGAACCTATATTTTGGTCTGAATTTATATCTTCAAACACTGTATAGCTAAGTTGTATGTTTATAATCATATAACTATTTCAATATTTAAGAATATATCCTTTTCCTTATATATTCCTTTTACGGAATGAATAACATTAATATGCACATGAGATACCCGTTATAAATAATAAGTACTTGTGGTCCCACACACCACCCTTATAAAGACACTTAGATAAATAGTTTTGCTTTATTATTTATAACTGGTATCTCATTTGCATATTAATGTTATTCATTCCGTAAAAGGGAAGTTATTACGGAATGAATTGCATACTTGTGTGGTGCACCCCACACAAAAACAAAAAAGAAAATAACCCCACAAGTACACTTCATAAGAATGTATGTCTGTCTGTCTGTCTCTGGATGAGTACTTGTGGGATGCGGTGTTCTCCTAAAGCCCACCGACCCCCCTTATAAAGACACGATAAATAGGTTTTTTTTTATTATTTATAACGAGTATCTCATTTGCATATTAATGTTATTCATTCCGTTAAAGGGAAGTTATTACGGAATGAATTGCATACAGTAAACATCAAAGGAAATAACCCCACAAGTACACTTCATAAGAATGTCTGGATGAGTACTTGTGGGGTGCGGTGTTCTCCTAAAGCCCACCGACCACCCTTATAAAGACACGATAAATAGGTTTTGTTTTATTATTTATAACGAGTATCTCATTTGCATATTAATGTTATTCATTCCGTTAAAGGGAAGTTATTACGGAATGAATTGCATACAGTAAACATCAAAGGAAATAACCCCACAAGTACTCTTCATAAGAATGTCTGGATGAGTACTTGTGGGGTGCGGTGTTCTCCTAAAGCCCACCCTTATAAAGACACGATAAATAGTTTTTTTTTTATTATTTATAACGAGTATCTCATTTGCATATTAATGTTATTCATTCCGTTAAAGGGAAGTTATTACGGAATGAATTGCATACAGTAAACATCAAAGGAAATAACCCCACAAGTACACTTCATAAGAATGTCTGGATGAGTAATTGTGGGGTGCGGTGTTCTCCTAAAGCCCACCGACCACCCTTATAAAGACACGATAAATAGGTTTTTTTTTATTATTTATAACTAGTATCTCATTTGCATATTAATGTTATTCATTCCGTTAAAGGGAAGTTATTACGGAATGAATTGCATACAGTAAACATCAAAGGAAATAACCCCACAAGTACACTTCATAAGAATGTCTGGATGAGTACTTGTGGGGTGCGGTGTTCTCGTAAAGCCCACCGACCACCCTTATAAAGACATTATAAATAGGTTTTTTTATTATTTATAACGAGTATATCATTTGCATATTAATGTTATTCATTCCGTTAAAGGGAAGTTATTACGGAATGAATTGCATACTTGTGGGGTGCACCCCGCAAGTAAACATCAAAGGAAATATCCCCACAAGTACACTTCATAAGAATGTCTGTCAGTCTGTCTGTCTGTCTGTATGTCTGTATGTATGTATGTCTGTATGTCTGTCTGTATGTATGTGTTTGCATGCGTGCCTGTCTTTGTATGTCCGTGTGTGTGTGTGTGTGTGTGTGTGTGTGTGTGTGTGTGTGTGTGTGTGTGTTTATAGTGGTAACGTTCGCGTATAACATAGTAAGGAAGTAAGACTGTATATGTATGTGTGTGTTTTTAGTGGTAACGTACACATAACATCTGTCACAATTACCTAAACAGGAAGTAAAATTATGTCTGTATGTATGTGTGTGTGTGTGTTTGTTTTTAGTGGTAACTCACACATAACAGCTATCACAATTACCTAAAGAGGAAGTAAAATTGTGTTTGTATGTATGTGTTTGTGTGTTTATAGTGGTAACGTACACATAACACTTATCACAAATAACTAAATAGCAAGTAAGGTTATGTATGTGTTTGTGTGTGTGTTGTGTATATGGGTGTGTGTGTTTATATTCTTAACGTACACATAACACATATCACAATTACCTAAAGAGGAAGTAAGACTGTGTCTGTATGTGTGTTTATAGTGGCAACGTATAATCTTTCAGAAGTACCTAATGAGGAAGAAAGAGTGTATCTGTATGTGTGTTTATAATGGTAACGTACGCGTATAATGTTTCAGAAGTACCCAAAGAGGAAGTAAGAGTGTGTATGTGTGTGTGTATATAGTGGCAACGTACGCGTATAATCTTTCAGAAGTACCTAAAGAGGAAGTAAGAGTGTATCTGTATGTGTGTTTATAGAGGTAACGTTCGCGTATAATCGTTCTGAAGTACTTAAAGAAGAAGTAAGACTGTATCTGTATACGTGTTCATAGTGGTAACGTACATGTACGCGTATATTCGTTCAGAAGTACCTAAAGAGGACATAGGGTTTTGTATGTATGTGCGTGTGTTTATAGTGGTAACGTACGCGTATAATCTTTCAGAAGTACCCAAAGAGGAAGTAAGAGTGTGTCTGTATGTGTGTTTATAGTGGTAACTGTTTGATAAATATATCATCGTTGCCAACATCTTGAGCAATCCAGACGTAGCCATAACCATAAAGATAAAGCAGATCCGTTATACATGTGGCCCAGATGTGTCTACCAGCTGTATCCAATTTGTTTTAACAGATCGTAGCCGAGCCCCGGTAGCTCAGTCGGTAACGACGCGGGCTATCAATCCAGGGGTTGTGAGTTGTGAGCCAGTTGCTTGGGAAGATTGTTGTGTGGAGTACTTGTGTGAGAAAACCAGGAAATGCATGAGTAGGTGAACTGGCCGCCGTGATATAACTGAGAAATTGTTATTTAACAGATCGTAACTTTATTTTGTACATCTTGTATTTTCCATGCGTATTCATTTCAACCAGTATTTGACACATATAGGCATATATGCTATACACAATGGAAGTCTGCCACATTCGCCAAGTGCCATTGTATTTTCAGACATATTGCATATTGTTTTGAAGAATTGTATGTGTACATACTGGTTAATTGCGTAGGAAACGCCTAAAGATAACTAGAGTACTGATGATACGACATAAAACACCACCATTTACTTTACAAGAGAAATACAATTCATGGAGAATGATTCAGTACTCGATCAATCAATTTTAATTTCAACACCGTATTCAACATTATCTCAGTTATATCACGGCGCCTAATTATCTACCCATATATGTTCTTGGTTTTTACACCAGTACTCGTATATGATGAACATATGTATTTAACCCTGTTCCTAATATAGACGGCATGTCACGCGTTAGAATATAGTGAGAACATGAGTAATTACATGTTTAATGTCGTTTTCAACATAGTTTAAGCCAGTTCACACATCCTCGTGTTGCACGACTTTCATTTCAACGATTGCTGGAGTATGACGTATAAGTTAGATTGGTAACGCGAGTTTTCTTAGAACGTAATTCTGCTACAGACGACATAATGACGCTTTAACCAGCAGGAAATTATGAGGGCAGGATATATTGTGATTACGTAATTTGATTACATATTTCATCAACTTCATCAATAACATTTCTAAAGGTTTAACGTTAATGATAGTTCTATCTTTAAACATGCCCTGTACATTTGTAGAACCTTACATTAACATAGCCAACACATTTAGCATAGCCAATATCATTTACGTAGCATATACCACTAACATAGTCAATGTCATTTACATAGAAAATACAATGAACATAGTTTATACCAATAGCATAGCAATAGTATTAAAATAGCAAATACCACCAACATAGCATTTCCGAACTATCTCGAATACTGCTGGAAGCTGGAAACAACGAGATCTGTCGATCAACCGATTTTCCATTATTTATTCTTTCCGAAGAGAATAATTGCAAATGCGTTATATGTATAAGCTTCCGAAGGTCTGTGTTTGCGGCAAAAGGACCACATGTTTGAATGATTTAGGGGTACTACATTTCAATCTTGGTTCAATCCGGTGATAGTGAGTTCGACTTCCGACTTTCTAGTTCATTATTACCGATGGAAATAATTGCAAATGCTTTATATGCCAAAACCTCCAAAGGTCGATGATAACGTGACGTACACCAATTGTGCGACTACTTTGGGTATATTGCATTTCAGTATCTGGTACAACCTCGCATGTTGTTGGCAACAATGTGCTCTGTCGAGCCTTGGGTTGAGGATTCGATTCTCGACTCGGCAAGCACGCTTTACGATGAAAGTAACTGTAAAGGAACAAAGCAATAACACCATGCTATTCCATCAGCATACGGGATGGTTTGTTAATAGCGACGCGCGCTTCTTATCAAAGGGTTGCGAGTTCGATCTCCAGCTCGGTCAATAGTCACCCGCTCATCGTGTTCAACCAATGTGATAATAACATTTCTCAAAGCACTTGAAACCTCAATATAAATGATCATTAACATTCCACTATGGCATACCAGTTTAAAAGCGTAAATATGCACCTTTTAGAAAATGTTCAAAATGTATTGAAATTTAAAAAAATATAGAATAAAAAACAATCAAATGTTATACTTTAAAAATAGGAGCATTTTCATTCCATTTGTCACAGTAATGTATTACGATAGGGGTGTTTCAACTATTTACACAAATGAAATGAATTAACTAAAAATTCATTAACTACATTATGTGTGTAACTGATCAATGACCAGTTCACCTACTCATGTGTTTCCTATTTTTCTCAGACCAGTACCCAACACAACACACTTTCCAAGCAACTGGCTGCTTCAACACATAGACTGTTCTCCCATTGGTGAAAGACGAATGACGCTTGTCACAGATACTTTTGTTAAACGTCGAAAAGTATATTGGCCGAGCTGGGATTCGAACTCACAATCCCTGGATTGACAGCCCGTATCGCTACCGATTGAGCTAGCTTGGATTGGAAACTAGTTAATGAAATAATGAAGTATGAACATTTTTATGTATAAATGTAAAAATGCTAACACGCAACCATGAGGTAGGCAGCCATTTCTACGACTTGTAAAGTCTATGTTATGCCCCGGCCGGGGATCTAGCCAGCCACATCCCGCACACGAGACGGCCGCTCTACGACTCAAACACAGATGCGGTTTCCATGTAACCTGATGCCAATCAAGTAATCGCTTTTTTAACTACCCAATTCATACATATATTAAAAGAGAGTATAAGCGAACGCTACCACTATCAAAGTACTAGTACAAATATTGCTGCAAAATGCTACATAAAAATGTAGCGCAGTGGAGAGAAACAGTCTTTTAGACGAAATATACTCGATTGGCCTAATCCGAATACGGATGTTTATTGGCACATGTGCGGTAGACGTATTTTATAAACATTGTGGCAAAATAAGAAATGTCTCATTATGAGCAATTTCTTCTTTTGCTGCAATTGTTTCAACTCTATTTCTTATGATACTATCATTTATAGAAATTTCAATATAGATATATTTGCATAGACAGACTTCCCGAAACTCGTGAGACTCCTGTCAGACATTTGGTCTGAATAACAGCAATCAACTTTTATCAGTAATTATACCTTCAATTATAAGAGATTTTCCAGTAGACATTTTTAATGTAGTCTGCTGCAGAATTTGTGTATGTGGGAAACCAGTGTTAAAAAAAATGAATGAAATTTCCAGAGCTGATTTGCAAATTTATCTGTTGTGTCAGACATTTTGGGCTGACAAGAAAGGATTTTAGTCAGACCTTTCAAGAATCTGTCAGTCAGGTCTGAAGGTCTGACGGAGTTTCGGGAAGTCTGCATAGATGTTTCCAAAATCGTCTGTTGTCGAGTTAATTAATACATGTACCTGTAGTACTTAAATTATTGAAGTTGATGAAATATTGAACAGATGCAAGTCATTTAAGAAAATCGGGAGCCAAGTAACAAAATCATAAATTACATTACTATGCATCTACATTTGGGAAGGGGGAGTGGCTAAATTCATATTTATCGTAACATTACAAGGATTAAACATGAAATAACATTTAAAACCTTCATTCTAATTTGACGTTGTTTTCCTTGCCTATAGAGTGCGAAGAAAATAACCGTTAAGTATTCGTCAATAACCAATGGAGTTGCACTACTTGTCACATTGGCTATTCCAGTTATACCCCCGTATAAGCCTGTCAGTCAGCGTCACGTGATGTAAATAAAAAATAAATGTATAGTATACTACCTCGTCTGCAATGGCTGACTAGATAACTCTATTGTACATTGACGTGTATTCAAGTTCTAATGTTAGAACATGTCAGCACAGACTAGTTGTTGTTGATATGTTTTTATCAATATATATACATATTGTTAACTTGTGTAGTACACGGAAAACTAAAAAATAATTAAATAAAGTTTCTACATTGTCTTGTTGCAGAGTCACCCTTCTTTGTCTTTTTGTTCTGCAGTTATGCGTATAATGCAGTGGGTAGTAACAATTGATAAAACAGCACACATGTCCTCGCATTCTAAGGGAAGTAAAACTGGTGGGTAAACTGGTTTGCTAAATAGTTAAGGTGTCGGGTCATGTTAGAATCGAAATAAACTATCAAAATCAGAACTCCAAACCATTGTTTATTCGCCAATAAACCGCGGTTGTTGACAGGTTATTTCTTAGTCTTTATCTATCTATAGAATGAAACAGCACACACTACACGATTAACGTATTCATAAATATATTGGAAATATGCATAAAGCGCATGTGGCATACCTCGGCCGATTTCGTTACCCTATATCTTAGACCAGAGACATATAAACACATTGACTGTCAATGAACATATATCCTATTGAAGACGACGTTTACTGCCTCGGTGGTGTAGTAATAAAGCATCCGCATCGAGTGCAGGAGGTCACATGTTCGATCCAAGTACTTTTAAATGATGGTAATCATTTTCCCTCCTTGGCGCTCAGGGTTGTTTGGTTAGCATTACGACTGGCTCTCACACGTAGCCTACACGTAGCAACGGTTACTTTCCCAGGAAAGGTCGTGATATAACATGAATATTGTTAAAAGCAGCGAAAAATACCATATAAACAGATCGAATATATCTCACGCCATATCTGAATATTTCGATCGTCAATAGTGAACATCATTATGACGTGTGCTTTAGGAGCGGGGTACCGGGATTTGGTCATCGGTCATGTCATACCGAATACTTTAAATTGGTACAAATGTGCTTTCCTCTTTCGGGTTCAGACTTGAGGGGATAACATTACGACTAATGCATAGGTGTTAGGACAGATGGTACCAAACATACTGGTAAATTGCGCAGGAAACACCGTGATACATGTATAACTGAAATACGGATGAAACGGCATAAAACACCTCGATATATTTACAAGAGAAATACAATTCATGGAGAATAATATAATACTGGATTGATTGATATCTATTTTCAACATCGTGTTCAACATAATCAAAGTTATATCACGGCGCCTAGTTATCTACTTATATTTGTTCTTGCTTTCTACACCAGTACTCGTGTATTATGAACAATTGCATTGAACCCTATTCCTGAAACATCCGTTTAATGTCGTTTCCAAAATAGTTAAAGTTGTAACACGGTGGCCAGCTCACACACCCACGTGTTGCACGGCTTGCAACGACTGCTCTCGAGTATGACGTATAAGTTCGATTGGTAACGCCAGTTTATGAACGTATGTTTGCTTCAGACGATATTATACAGCAGGAAATTATATGGGCAGGATATATTGTGATTAGGTGGTTTAATTGATTAGAAATTTAAGTTGGCATGCAACAGTATTTGAATTAAATTGTGTCGGCCATTTCACGTACAACACCATGCGTTTCCTAGAACTCAATAGTAATCTTCGAACTATTTCTCCACGGTAAATGGATATATTCCCATAAACACATTTCAAACAATTATATTTTTTTACTATCCTCTATAAAGATGAATCGCAAGGATTTGAACTCACAACCTGTCGATGTACAGGCCACATCGCTTCTGACAGCTTTCAAGTGCAATATTCCACCATCCAGAGCGGTGTACATGTACTAGAATTGAAAACGTGACTAGGTGGTAGTGAGCTAAGGACGAATAAGTTCACTGAAGTACAAAGGGTTGGAATGAGCATGCATTAAATCGCCAGGCCTTCAGAACATAGTATGATTTGGACGGAAAGGATGTCTACACAAAAAGATTACATATTTGCTTATGCGTAATGAAAATTAAAACGTGTTATAACGTAGATAACGTAGATTTTACCAGATTCAGTACGACACCAAACGAATAAAGGTATGTTTGGTAGTCTGGATTATACGTTAAACACATATTCTACCGACTGTTCAGGTACCAACAATAATACAAAGAGTGTTTAATTAATCAACAGAACAGAAAACAACAAAGCGATATTTTTCTTACCTATCATTTCGTTTACCTCTTTCAATTTTATCCGTTTTATCAACTATTTACTATTTTCACAACTTGACAATCTCAAGTTTGTAGACCGAGTGTAAAATGTATTCTCCTACAATTAATAAAGACTGACGTCACACGGGTTAACATATGTCAATACACAGTGAAGTTTTATCTTTAACCCCTTCCCATATTTTTTTTCTTATTTGACGCCCCCGAAGAAGACATTTGAAAACATAGTGGCAAAGGCTGAAATTATTCATAATGATCATTGCCCCACTTTGCCCCATAATGTTTAACTATTTTTAGTTATTTAACTTTCCTTTTTCTATAAGTTTGCCTATAAGTTTTTAAAGTCGTCTGCTGCTGAAATGTTGTATGTGGGGAAGCTACGAAACACACCTATTGTAATAAATGACTTTGACAAATAGAATGTAAATGCTCCCTTTTAAAAGTATTACAGCGGAGTGTTCTTTATTCTATATTTTTTTTAAATTTCAATACATCTTGAACAGGAAAATATTTACGTTTTTAAACTGGTGTGCCATACGTTATTGCAAATGATCATTTATATGTTATATACTAATCCGATATTCTTATTTTTTTAAGAAAGCTAGTGAAGTCCCGAATGGGACTGATAATTTGATTGATAGGGGTTTAACGCCGTTTTGAGCAATTGTGTTATTCCATTGGTAGAAGACGAATGACACCTGTCGCATTGACTTGGGTCAAACATCGGAAAGAATATTGGCAAAGCTAGGATTCGAACAACCAACCTATT
Source organism: Serripes groenlandicus (assembly GCA_031761405.1). NCBI lineage: Eukaryota > Metazoa > Mollusca > Bivalvia > Cardiida > Cardiidae > Serripes > Serripes groenlandicus. The sequence goes on along the minus strand of JASEVX010000007.1, from coordinate 50,547,769 downwards.
GATTAACAGCCCGCGTTGCTATTGAAACTATGTAAACATGTTTTGTCTATACCAGTACATTTATATAATTGATTGTTTACAGGACAACTTGATACACGATGTACATAAATGTTGTTGTTGTTCGTTGACGTTGTTTACCCTGACACTCGTCAAAATAGATATTGAGCGAGCAGCGTAAATGAATGATGTCCACTGAAACCTATGTCGTCCATACACAGACTTGTAAAACATGCATAACATATAAATCGAACCACTGAGCATATTGATTACCTTAAATAAACCGTTCAGTTATGAGGACGTGGTTTGATGCACCTACAGAAGAGTAGTTTTCGTGAACATTTCGATAAAAGAAGAACGTATTCATCATTTTACAAAACTGTTTTCAATAGTATAACGTTGCATAGATACTTTCGAAACCGCCTTTTGCAGATGTGTCGTATCTGTGTACTATACAGTCTACGTAAATGCATGTCCGAGGGTTCGAGAATGGTTTTGAACAGAAACACAGAATATATATTAAGTTATATGTGAATATAATAACACATAGAGAGATATGCATTTACCTTTACCGGCCGAGCTAACTTTACCGCTTACGTGTACTGTCTCAAACCGTTCTGATCGAGACAGGAAACCTCGAATTCCGGATGCAGCTGGAACGGTTTCATAACGTATGTAATATTATACATTTTGTAATGGAACTTTTTTCGTGAAAGCTATATCATTATAGTATCGCTTGAAGGTACATTGTATAGTTTAGTTCCTTGTCGCCCGGTTACAAAGTAACATGAATACATTTACATTATTTACTTCCTATTTGACTGTTTATATGCTTTAATTCTTTCGTCTGCAATTCTTTTGAAAAACTTAGTTTTCTACCCAAATGTTGCTGAAATAGAATTTTATTGTCAAAAAGTTTGTATGTTGAAAAAGGCCCTTCTTATTCTGAAGTCAAATCAAACTATCTGTAAAGGCGCTAGTGTGCAAAGAGTTAGAATTAGTGTTATATAATGTTATTGTAAAATGCAGAGAATACAGCGAGTTGTAATGACTGACAAGGAATGGATCATGGCACGCCAGATCAAAGTAAGCCGAGATTCCGAAGTTTTTTAAAAATGTTTGGCGTTTGTGATATAATCTCCAAAGTGTCGCCAGTACGATTATACATATAAGATGGCGACTAATAAAGACTCTGATCCGGTTAACGCATGCGTCGGCTGACTTTGGTATTTGCCAGTCGCTCACAACATAAGGTCATAATTGCAGTGTCGTGTTTTGTATATTAAATGCTTAGCAGATTATATTACGAGGACTACACCAACTATCAATATTGTAAAGCTTTCTTGAGGCTAAAATGAAACTATGCAGTAACAAGATAACAATAGTTGCAATACGTATTCCTGAAGGATTAGTTTAATATTTGTTAGTGTTTTAAGTCGTTTTTAACAATTGTCCAGTCATTCCACGGCGGCTAGTTCACTCACGTTTCCATGTGTTTCATATCTCTATCACACACCAGTAGTCCAGATAACAGTTCTTCGAAGCAACTGGTAGATCTTTGCGCATAGACAGTTAGCTATTTGGTGGAATACGAATGAAGCCTGTCGCATCAACTTTGTCAAACATATAGAATGGTGTTAGCCGAACATGGATTCGAACACTAAGCCCCTGTATAAGCAGTCTACGTCGCAACCGACACAGCTTCTGTGGTTCGGCTGCAATTAACAGAGACTATTTCACATTGTAAGGATGTGAGCGATTGTCATACTTGTTTAATTAATACTACTTTTACTTCTTATACTAATCCCGTTCATTGTGTGCTACCTAGAGGCATTACCAGTAATTGCGCCTTTAGTGGGAAAACATGTTAGAAACCGGGACGTTCAGTATGAGAAGCGAGCGATATACCACAAAGGATAACACTGAGTAATACTAGTAATACTTATAGCTTTAAATGAATGAATATATTAAACGTGTATTCCAATACTATTGACAATTTCTCTTCTATACACAACTAAGGATTTGAGCGTGATCTAAATGCAGTATATCACTCTAAATTTCCGGAACTATTTTGGCTGTTGAAATTCCCTCCCGCGTATTTTTCATACAGGGTTTGAACGCATACGCACTAAGAAAGTTTCTTAGTGCGTATGCGTTACTACGTTGGGCTTGACATTTTATGAATGAAGTCACGAGCTTCTGTTGTAAATGCCGTTTGGAAAATTTAACTGTAACGGTGACGTAATCGTTTTAAATGACGTCATTCACGTGCATTACCAACATTTTTGACGTGCGTGTCGTGTAACAGCATACTGTTTACAGGTCAAAAACGTTGTGTTCGAATGAGACAGTAACAAATTTCCCTAGATGAGTTTAAGAACAATTGAAAAAGGTATAATGAAAATAAAATGTTCATAGCCTGTTAATAAAACTGATTTCAAAATGTTTTGTTAGTTTGAAAACATCTAACATTTCCAAAACAAATACAATGGGGAGTAAAGATAGACTATCCTACACGAGATGTTATCAAGTAGAAGCAACGTCATGTCAAAACATAGTTCCCCCTATGTTGTATCCCGTTAAATTATAAAAAAAAGTGCTAGAACTGAAATATATCTCATTTTGAGTGATATACCGGCTCTTATATCACGATTTGTACTTCGTGATTATTTAATACACACCTGAACTCCAAATCGTGATGTACGAGCCGGTATATTACTCAAAATGATATCTATTTCCTAAATGTATGTACATATATATATATATATAAACGCTACTGTAAGTGTAAATGTGCACATATAATTGAAACGTGATAAGCGTTATATACTTAATGTTTTACTTGTACTGTTAATTGAATAAGAACTACTCATGTCTCAGCTTTTATCTTTCTACGTATGCAGTTTTGATTTTTGTTTATATGTGTGTATAAAATAAATGTTTTATTACCCCTTTCCCACATACAATACAGTAGCAACAGACGACTTCAAAAACAGTTATTGAAACATACGGACTACGCAATAAGTGAATTAACACGTATTGGCTAAGATAAGCAACATTATAGTAAAAGGAGAATTTGCTCATTATGAATATGTTAGTCTATTGCCACACTGTTTTCGAAAAACGGCTGCGACAAAAGTGTCGAAAGCTTCTGCATATGGGCAAGGGTAACATAAATGTATAGTTATATATAAAATACGGAAGTTAAATGGTATAAGTATATAAAATGATATCCCCATGGGTTAATGTCCACGTTGATTTATGTGAACAGTGAATTTCTAGTCTAGATCAGCCTTCAGTACTGACAAATTTTACAATATATTGACCGCATCATTTGTGTAGGTATTAGAACGTGCTCCTTGAGAGCAAGAGACCATGATTCGACCATCGACCATGTCATACCGAAGACTTTAAAATCGGTAATAATTGCTTCTCTCCTTCGGGTTCAGGGTTAAGAGGATAACATTACGACGGATTCATCTGCGTAAGGAAAACTGATACCAACCATAAAACCATACTGGTAAATTACGCAGGAAACGCCGTGATGTAACTAGAATACAGACAAAAAGAAATAAAACAACTCCATTTACTTTACAAGAAATATCTAATTCATGGATAATAATAATATATTTATAGGTGCTACCTATTAACGACCAAACTTTAACAAAATTTGATTTTTAAAATGATTTTAATTTAATTGACTTGTCGATGATAATTTTCATGTCATGTGTTTTGCATAAACAATAATTCGTATGACTGTCTTCTATTATTACGAACAGAATGAAATAAAGTAAAGACTTTGGAGTGATCTATTCATTTCAGTCCTTTTCTGATGCCACGTCTACCTTTTGCAACCAGTCACTATGTCTGGAACAAATTATGTAGGTCACATTTCTGCTCAATTATTTTCCTAATACAGTCGTTTTCTTGCGCACATGTAGCAGAAGACGTAGGACAAGTTTGCCGCCAAAGGAACAGTTTCTCATTATGAGCAAGTTATCCTTTTGCCGTCTGATCAATAATAATACTTTCATTTATAGATAGTTTATCTATTTGTCGAGTTCTTTTCAAAGTCATCTGCAGTAAATGTGTTGTATGATGGTTAGGCTTAATTACCTTGCTACCAGACAAGCACATTCATAACATTATAAACAAGTGGAACAAGATGGTCCTAAATCGATCACCTGAGAGATGATAATTATAGTTGTAAATTTGTAACTTTTAAAATCGGTGACAGTGTTATTAATGTGGGATAAAACTGCAAGGAGTGGACACTGTTAATAAATAACATTAACCATTTCCCATCTACAGAATCTTCTGCATCAGACATCTTTTGAAAATACTGTGACATAAGAAGACATTGCTCAAAAGAAGCAATTCTTTCCGGTAAATATACTCTCATTTATAGAGATTTTCCACATTTTTGTCCAAATGTTTTCAAAGTCATCCGCTGCTGATTTTCTGTATGTCGGAAAGGGTTTTCACTCAATTTGACAAATTGACATAGTTTCGACATCATATGGCCCAGTTTCAATCTTTCGCAAGATTTGATAGAAATAAATGTTGTTTTAAACTTTCACGAATATCGGATGCAAAATGTGGCCGGTAGAGTGTTAACAAGGCAAGTGTAGACGACGCACGATGCACGACGCACGACTCATGACGGACGCTGGACGACAGGCGTACGCTGGACAAAGTGTGACCACAATAGCTCATCTTGAGCACGCCTTGCACAGGTGAGCATAAAACAAGAGGGCCGTGATGGCCATAGATCGCTCACCTGAGTTATGTAATGATAATTATAATGCAAAACACAGGACAAAGTCTCAAACCGCTGGAATAAAAAATGCAGTCTCAAGAGTGCTGAACCGATTTTTCTTCCTAGTAACCTTATTTTGGAGTCAATTTGGAGTCAATATGACCTATATTCGAATTTTACCTGGATATTATTAAGACAAACATTCTAACAAAATATCAAGCAGCTGAATAAAATATGAGAGTTAACACGATATTCATTCAATGTGACATATTGACCTAGTTTTTGTCTTAATTTGACCCATTTGCAAACTTGGCCTATATATCCGTAGTACATTCTGACAAAATGTTAAAGCTGCTGAAGCAATAATTGTGGTCTCTAGAGTGTTAACAATATTTCCCTTCAATTTGGCCAAGTGACCTACGTTTTGATACGACATGACCCATATTCCAACCGGGCCTACTTATCCTCAATACAAGCAATCAGAAAAAGTTGACCTAGTGTTGGACTAAATATGGCCAATTTTGATGGAGATAACTGTTCTTATAAAATGTCATGAAGATCGGATACAAAATGTTGCTTGTAAAGTGTTTACAAGGCAACTATTAACGACATACGACGAACTAAATGTGATCACAATAACTCACCGTGATCACTTCGTGGTCAGGTGAGATAACACTCAATGCAAAGATAGAGAAATGTTCTATAATGTACAGTATGTATATTGAAACATTGTGAGCAATTTTAACTTTTGCCAGAATGTTTTCAAATGTATTCTCTCACATATGTGTTAAAATGCATCTACAAGTAGGAAATAATTAATATACATTTGGGCAAGGGTTAACTCCTACCCACATACAATACATCTGTGACAGACAATTTGAAAAAAGATATTCAAAAATAAGGATAATCCCTATAATTGTAGGTAAAATTACTAAAAATGTTGAAAACATTGTGGCAAAAGGAGAAATTCCTTGTTTTTGACAAATATCTCCTTCTGTCACAAGTTTTTTAAATGTTGTCTGAAAGCGTCTGTATGAAGAAAATGGTTAGTATTCATGAGGATTTCAGGAAGATAAATGAACAAAACAAACACTAGGTGATCTCGATGACTCACTAAAGCTGCATTGTTCTTTTTGATGACTCACTTACAATACATTGTTCTATGTCCAATCATTTCCAAGATCTCTTAACACAATTAACCCTTTCCCATATACACTCCTTTGCAGCAGACGCCTTTTGAAAACGTTGTGGCCCGAAAATAATTGCTCATGATGATCACTTTCACCTTTTTTCCTTAATGTTTTAAACTTTATTTAATAACTGTTCCGTCCGTAAACAAGAGGGCCATGATGGCCCTGGATCAGTCTTCTGAATTTTATAATTTGATTATATATGCCAATCACAATAACTCGTTTTGTGGTAAGGTAAGTCAATACATGAGGCCCAAATGAACCAGTATAGATCCACTGCCACATAGTGAAAAACCCAAACCCTATGCTGTGTGTCTTTTATCAATTAATATGACTAAGGTCACTAAAGAAATGTTTATGTATTAGTTAGTTTTTTATAATAAGATGTATATCTAGGATTTTCCTTATATATCTCTATGTTAAACAGGCGACCCAGGGGCATATTTTGAATCTGTGTAGAGAACCACTAGCCAATGCTGCACACCAAATATCTACGCTCTGGTCTTTCAGGTTTAGACAAAGAAGATATACAAAGTTTTTCCCTATATAGCTCTATGTAAAACTGGTGACCCCCGGGGCGGGGTAAACTTTGACTCACAGGGGCATAATTTGAACAAAATTGTAAGAAGACAACTAGCCAATTATACACACCAAATATCGAAGTTCTAGCCATTTTGGTTTTAGACAAGAAGATTTTCAAAGTTTAAAAAAATACTCCTTTTGGTTTCCAAGGCAACAAAAATTCAACATGGAATTATTTTCTTTGAACAAATTTGAAAGAAGTTTATGCAATGATCATTCCTACCAAGTTTAATCAAAATCCATTCATTGGTTTAGGAGAAAATAGTGTTTACCTTATGTTTTCCAAGTCACAAAAACAAGATAGCCTTAATCGCCCTAGATCGCTTACCTCAATTGTGCAATGTGATTGGTCAAGGAAACAGCAATTTGCGGTCAAGAAAGCTAATACAAGACGGCCAGGATCTCTTCACTGAGTGAAGGGAAATAACCCCCGTCCTGTGTTGTAAGTCTTTTGTCAAAAAGATAACTTAGAAGTCACCAAAGAAATATTAATTGCAAAATCTGACAATTTTTTTCTTTATATATAAATGTTACCTGCTGTGAATAAAGGGTAATACAGCCCCACCCTCTAGCTGTATGCAATGGGCTTTTTCCAAATCTTGGCAGTGCTTTTGTACAAGAAGATTATTTTCACTCTGTATACATACAGATAAAACAAGCGCCAATCCCTGGCGGCCATGTTTTTCATCGGACCGGATTTTGTATGTAACTGGATACATTTATATGTATAGGTTAATATAATTCAGTTCTGTTCTGCTCTGACAGACGTTTGATCAAAATTCATGTGACTGATTGGCCAACAGTTCAAGCCAGACCAATAACAAATTTACAATAACTTCCCGGCGACAAACTGTATGACTAATGCGATATCCGCTAATGAAATATATTCTGTTTTTCAACATTCTTTCAACAATATCACGGCGACCAATTTTTACTCTTTCTTCTCAAGAAATTAGTTTCTATGTTTGCTGGTTTGGGTTTCCAAACAATGACCGGAAATTTATGTATAGACACATCTCTATCTTCCGTGTTGGTTAATGTGGTTTTAAATCAATTATTCATGGAAAGAAACACTCACATAATACAATACGTATTTTGAAGGATGCACTTAGATCACGGATGACGCTTTTTTCCGATGATAAAGCTCGTTGATATTAAATAGGCGTATTGTAGGAAGACTAGCCATATTCGTTCAGACCTTAATCTTTTGAGAAAGCACACCAAATAGTTCGGAGTTCTGATACTGATTTAAGAACATGAATTATTCCCCTCATCTGGTGCTCTGATAGCGTGCAAGTGCTACTAGATCTGATATGTTTGTTTTAAAAAAAATGGCATATTTGCATGTTCAATGTGATTTCTTGTATGTTTAATGTTTGTATTTTTGCAACTTGTAACTTGTTGCCACATGGTTCGTTGAATAAATAAATTAAACTAGATATATATAACATGTACATGCATGTTGGCCGACCTTCAGACGTAACTCTTTGTATCAAACCTGTCACTAATGGCGGCAGTTAAATAACAATGTCAATATGTATATCTATTTGTCACATATAACTCTTTCGATGAAACAGATTACGTTTACAACTGTTTTGGGGGAAATGATACATTGCCCAAACCAGTATTGCAATCATTTTACGGTGTTTCCTGTGTAAATTATCAGTGATGATTTAAACCTTATCCTTACGACAGTTTACCCGTCTGCAACACTTCGCACCACGGAGAAAGATAACTACTGCCACTTTCAAGTCTTTGGTATGACCCGACCGTGGATTAAACGCTGGTCGCGCGCTCTAAAGGCGGACATCATAACCATAACACCACCGAGACAGTTATAACCAAACTGCACGAAGTGGCAGGCTGACACTCATTCTTCATTCTTCATAGCCCTTACAATTGCATAATTGAACCTTTTATTGTTATTGTTTTCTGACGAAGTGTACACATTGACATAAGTGCGTATGCCTGGATATGCGCCTGGTCTCAGATGCATCTTTCGACAAAAGACTGAAATTTTATCCTCAAATGTTGTTTGTAATTATAACTGAAAGTGATGTCAAAGACATAGCGAGCACATGCTCATTAATATTTCAATGCGTAGTGTAGGCAAACATTGTTGCAAAAGGAGAAATTGCCCATCATGAGTAATGTTTACTCTTGCCACAATATTTTCAACACTTAATCAAAACTAAACTTTTATATAAAGAGATTGTTTCCATAGTTTTCGCAAGATTATTTCTAATCGTCTACGGCATATTTGTTGCATGTTGGAAGGGTATATATTTTATTAATCCTCCTTTGTAGAAGATACATTGTAAACATACAACACAATATAATACAAACACAATAATCAACTTTCTACAAAATGTACATGAAATTGAAAAAGTAAGAAAAACAGGACAGACAAAATGACAGAGGAGTATATAATAATGTTCATAGTTGATAGGAATTTGCGATGTGAACCCCATATTGAAAACATGGTGTAAATGGATGAAATTATCGTAGGAAGATGAGAAATAAGAAAAAACTTCCATCTTTGTAACAACATTTTCAAAAAGACCATTATTATATTTAACAGCCTTGTACATCAATGATAGTATACTAGATGAAGTTTATCGGTACAAAACACATATAACTCATGCTATAGGCTTAAACACAAAGTGAAAACAAACACACCTTGAATGCAATACAACATAGGAAGGCAACGTGGTGAAACTGACAGAGCATGTACTCAATATTAGCCGGCATCTGATGACACAATTTAGACCATAGTATTCAGACATGCATATAAATTTCATAGCAAAGCTTGAAAAGTGAGCACCCCCGCAATATTGAATAAATGCTTCTGCTGCCACAACAAATTTAAAAACTGCCCATCACAGAAATGACACTTCAGAGAAAAATACATGTATTATATACATAATAGTATCTTATTTGTATATAAACTAGTTGTAGACATATATATATATTGGATTTAAGTCCACATTGCATGAAGACATGAACACAGTTCATATACGTACTTGCCCGTGGATTCTTCACATACAGAATTGTTTAAGTCAGACAGAATATATAAAACTTTACGTTCTGGTGTTTCAATCATAAATCCAGGTATTTGACAGTGCCATACATTAGAAATAACGCTTTAAATAAACGTTCACTATGTTTAAGATTCCTAACACAAAAGAACATAACATGTATTACTAAATGGTTAGTGTACATATCACACTTTCTACATGTAACTGGAATACTGTTAAACACAAAACTGATCATTTGAATAATCGACTTACATTGCGGCATTACATTTCTGTTTGACTTTGAAAACACCCATATGTTGGAAGGGACAATTTCATTAAACGTTGGATGTAACTTTGGGAAAAGACTTACTGAACAATTTTCTGTTATATTTCGATATATTGTAGTACTAAAATACAAGTATAATTGTTTATTTATGGTATTTTTCCACATTGATTTGGTAGGGAATATTCCGTCTGCGATATATGAGCTGATGAAATTGGTAAGGTTATATTTACCGACAAGTTTGAAACAATCGGCAATGAAACCTCTTACACCTACTGGGTTATTCGTATATTCTATCAAACGTCTTGTAAAAACAGATTTAACTAAGAAACTTGGATCTATCCTACAAAGTTGGCCAAATAGCTTTAGTTTCCTTAAATCAATTTCAGCCGCAATAGGTAACATCCCAATTAAAGATAAAGCAATGTCGGAGTTAGTATATTTAGAGATCGCTTGCATCTGCTTTATACAATATCTATGACTACGTTCAATTAACAGAGTTTGATCATCACTGAGAGCATCCCATAGTTCACGCCCGTATAAAGCTTTGGGTAGGACTATACTTTTATACACTATTTTTGCGGACAGAGGATGAATACCATTTTCGAAGAGGCCGCAATGGACAAGAGTTAAAAAGGTCGATCTTAACTTTTGGCAACATTCCTCAACATTTATAGATCTGTTGCAATATTTGCTAAGCGTAATGCCGAGATGTTTATAAGTATTTAACTCAGAGACAGTGTCATTACCTAATGACCATGAACGTGTTGCAGATCTATATTCATTAGGTCTTTCGTTCATAACGATAACAGCTGATTTTCCTGCATTGTAAAGATACTTGTTATGCATACCGTAGTTATAACAAATGTTCATAAGCCGGTCTAACCCATGTTTCGATAGGGACATTAATACCATGTCGTCTGCTGACGTCGGACATACACACGTAAATCCATACAGATGATATCCTACTGGTGACTCAGTTAATTGGTCCATTAGGTCATTAATAAAGATTAGGTATACAAATGGACTGAGAACCCCTCCCTGTCTGGTTCCCTGCAATAATGGGAACCAGTCAGATAGAAAACCGTTACTTTTAATACAACTTGACATGCCTTTATACAGGTTTTGAATTGACATGAAAATGTATGGGTCGATTCCTTTTTTGTAAAGTTTGATGAAAAGCGACTCATGCCAGACACAATCAAAAGCACTTTTTACATCTAAAAGACACATGTATAGCTTACTTAGATGTTCAATCGCAAAATTAACCCTTTCGGGTACAATATAGGAAGTCATAATACACCCCAATCCTTTTCTAAACCCGCCTTGCTGATTATTTATGATACCAGAAGAACTTTTATTATCTATACGAGACAGAAGAACAGACTCATACATTTTCAATAATACTGAAGAGAGGGTAATAGCCCTATAATTTTTAGGTTCGTTTTTAGGTTTATTGTGGCCCTTGTGTAAGACGGTAATTACACCCTTTTTCATGACATTGGGTGTATATGATAGTTTTAACATACTGTTGAAAAGATTGGTAAGTAATTGTCTTATAACATAACCACTGTAAACAAAGTGCTCATAATACAGCCCATCGATCCCACTACTTTTATTCTTTTTCACACTTTTAATAACTTGATTTATTTCTGTAAGAGTAATTTCAGTAAATGTAGAGGAAGGAATAGTTTGATTGAGGGAGTAATTTATATCCTGCAATTCTTTAGTGACTTTCTGATTTAAGTCTGTATCGCAATTGGAGTTTTCTGATGGTGTGTACATATTGCGAAAATATTCGAACCATTTTTCATTGATAGATTTTGGATCACGATATATAATTTCATTAAACGTTATCTCTGAGCCAGTGGCTGACTTTTGTTTTCTTTTCCTATTCACTAGTTTCCAAAACGAGTTGCTGTCACTTTCCGCATATTTGTCGATATCGGCATATATTTTATCTATGTACTGTTTACATTTAGTCCGATGCTGTTTTCTAAATCCTCGCTTTGAATTCTTATAATTTCGATATGTGATATCATCAGGATCTCTATTTCGGCCATTTTCCAGCCAACTACGTCTAGCTGTTAGCATATCAGCGTGATCTGTTTTCAACTCAGAATCCCAATAAGGTTTAAGATGTTTCTTAAATTTGCGTTTAGGAAAACATATATTTGCTGCCTTGTTAGTATTTTCAGTAAATGTTTCACAGAAACTGTCAATGTTATTTGTCGTAGAGATATTATGCTCAATTAATGCCTGGAAAGTTTCATCATAATTAGTAAAGTCCTTAAACAATTGAACATGCCCAGAAGTTACTTTTTGCCAGTTTATACCATTACATGTGTACTTAGGCTCATAATTGTTGTTTACTTCATCACTTTTTATTGAGAAAATTATTGGAAGATGACTGGAAAAGTTTAATGCATTATCATCAGGTATATGACAAAAACTGACTAAATCAACCTGTTCTAATGGTAAAAGGCTATAATCAATCATGGTATGTGAGCCAGCACTATAGCTGTAGTTTGTATATTTTAGACCCGTACAAGATTGTAGAGCATTTATTGCCACATAGTTCTGTCTCAAAATGAGATCATTTAAACTGTTTGCACGACTACTAGCTTTTTTCGAAAAAGTACTAACAATTTCAGTATTAAAATCACCCATAATTATTACAGTTCCCATTTGCCTGTATGTATTGATAATATTGTCTAGAGATTCGATGTACTCTTTGTAGACTGACAGAGAATGATTTGTACAAGGGAGATAAACTTGAAATATAAAAACAATGTTGGTTTGGCTAAGCATAATTTGAATTCCAAGAATTCTGTCATCATCTAGAAATATTGGCGAAACAAAATTGTCAAATATTGTATGCCATAAAAGACAGACGCCTCCCTTTCCAACCTTTCTACTACATGGGACACGCAAATCAGAATCTGATATAGCAACACTATTGTACATGTTGTCAATTGAATTAAGAAAACACAGATCTTGTTCATATAGCCAATGTTCAGATATTCCACATACATCTATATTATACCTATTCAACGTATCACACAGGTATGTACTACTGGACATAATTCCAGTCGCATTCCAGATACACACGTTCAATGCCATTATACTGTTTATTTAATCGACATTACTACTCAAATGAGAGTACCTGTTGGCATGTTCAAAGGTCAAAATAACACTATGTCCGTTGTGTCTTTAATAGCAAGAATTATTTTAGATTGCAAACGCGAAATTCATACTACGGGTAATACCCTTTAGCAAAGCGTCTTCCTTTTCGGATTGAAGATTTTTGAGATGTAGGACAAGACTTGCCAAGACGATACAACTTATAGTTTTACACGACACTTAACTTGTTAACCCTATAACCTAACAGATTAAACATATAACATAATCATTAAGGACGTAGGAAAAGTCAGCACTGCTTAAACTAACCGATGGTCAAGCAGATTGTTTTTTTCTGGATTGTCATGCAGCTTGAAAGCCCCCCCCCCCCCCCCCCCCCCTAATTTGTTCAAACACACTAACAACGTTATTTTTTCTTCATAAAACCGTCATATTCGTTGTGTTCCTTTCTTCCTATTTGTAACGCCATCCTTTATAAAGTTTCGGTTAGAAACTTCTTACGATCAGGGTCAAAGGTCACATATACTATGGTGCTAATTTTGCTTGTCACAAAACGAATTCTATGGGGCATGCGGCTTCACTCGGACATCCGATTTTCCGATTTAAGACTGTATATCAAATGTTTACATCATGGAACTGTATCGAAGATTCTGTTCAGAGAACAATTCCATAAAAATGACATCAGTGTCACTACGCGCATTCAAATTTCAAGCTTTTCATTAACCACGTTAAAAATGGCGGATTGTTGACCTCTGGCCCGTGTCGACTCGATTAAATTGTTCGATCTAGTAGACCCGATATGCGATCGTTGGTAACAAAATACAGGAAACACCCGTCATTTTATCATTTAGAAAACTTTTCAATAGATTTATTGTTTTAAACTGGCCATAACTGTTGAAAGTCAACGACCGTTAGGTAAGCTGGTGCTATCGTGATTCATTCAAAACGGTTGATCATGGCCCATTTGTCACATATTGTGGTCACTCAGTTTATTCTTAGGCAAATTCGTCACTGCTAGGCAATGGGAGTCATGTTGTTTTGTTTAAAATTTGTGTCACGAAACCATATTAGCGCGAAACATGATAATTATTTGCAATGTTCCGGTTAAAATTAGAGTTACCGTTCATGTTTGACATACTTGTAAAGACAACCAAAATGTACAGACTCGGGAGTGTTTTGCCGATCCATGATGTAAGTTTGAGCTGCATCCTCACAAGTATATGATTACATAAATAGTGTGTAAGCACCATGCGACATTCTGTCCATGTTAGACATGTCCAATGCTTCTTAATGCTTAAAATGAAACTAGGGTTCAGTTTCGTACCCAATGTTTAACGCACTCGTAGTCAAATCTGAACTTGTGAACAGTATATATCGTCTTTCGTTCATCTACTTCTCTGTTCATATATGTTGTAATCTTGCGTCGCCTTGAGGCAGACATTATAGTGATGGTTTAGATTTTGTTATTGTTACTTCTTTATGGATAAAGATAAAATTTCTTATATTTAGTTAATACCAATTTTTATTCATTTAACCGATGGATCAGCTTATTAATTATAAGTGATCAATTGGTGGGTCCATCGGTGTGACAGTGAGTGTGTAGAATCTAATGAACCTTAGCAGATCTGTAGAAAAGACAATTCCCTATCCAAGTTGCCCATTTGTACTTGTTTGAAACAATGAATGTGTCATTGTTTTGTGTGTTTTTAAATGTTTTACGTCGCTTTCAACAATTCTCTAGTTATCTGACGGCGTGTACTGGGTAAGTTACCAGTACTACTGGTCCATTTATCCTGACACCAGCCAGTCAGTTGTAATGCTAACCCCGCAACCCTGAGCATCAAGAAGGGCAGTCATTATTACCATTTTTTAAGGTTTTGGCTTGACCCGACCGGGGATCGGATTTTGCGACCTCCTGCACGGTAAGCAGCACCCCATTCCAAATGAATGTTGGACTACCCGCACCAAAGGCAGACGTTCTACCAAAACACCGCCGATGCCGTCGACTGCACACGTTAAAAAAGTTTCTTCTCAATCAGAATTTACTAAACTCTGTTACTACCTTCAATTACAACAAGATTTTATGGATTTATATAGGTTAAAGTTTAAACATATTATGTTAGTACATGTACACTACACAGTCGATGAAATCAAGGATTTTGCAAGCTGGAATGTACATGCTGGTTTCTAATGAGATGTAAACAATTTTTTTTCTATGTTTACAGCTAAACTTGATCTTTCAGATTGAAATTGCAGGGGTTCGGGGGCACAGCTCCTGCTGTTGATAAAAAGTTAGATGCGTCTGGCAACATGAAATGAAATATTTAACATTTATTGACCAATGTGTGACAATTTATCTTCATTATATATAGGTTTTAACAATTATAGAGATGTTCCTTTTTTTTTATTAGACATTTTGAAAGTCGTCTTTTGCAGATTTGTTATATATGGGAAAGCTTCAAAGCATTAAATTGATGATGTCTGTTCAAATTATTCTTTGATAAATTGGCAGTTATTAAAACTAGATTAGCATGAAATTATAACATTCAATTGTGAAAAGATTTATTGATTCAAATAGGTGAAATGTACTGTGCATGTCCACTCAAAAAATTTGCATTCTTAAATATGGTTATTTTTACCAAAAGGCATATAAAAACATTGTTTATATCATGTTGCCACAAAGTGTATTAAGTTAAACCTAGTCACCTATTGTTCTTTGTTACAAAGTGTTGTGTTTGTTTGTCTTTGCACAGTTTAATTGAATTAATGATGAAGCAGGAGTTAAGGGGTGTAGCCCCAAATGAGAATGGAATATCAGTTTAAATAAAAAATATTAACCTAAATCCTTTCTCATATAAAACAAATATGCAACAGACCACTTTGAAAACATCTAAGCAAAACAAATGGAAAGTCTCTATAAATGAAAGTAAAATTATTGATAAGAGTTGAAATAATTGCTCAATATGTTTAACCCTTTCCCTTATACGACAATTTTGCAGCAGATGACTTTGAATATATTTTGTAAATATGATTATGAGGGAAAGGGTTAAACTTAATTTTTTTTTTTTTCAAACTAGGGTCTAAAGCTTGTTCTGGACTTTCTTTCCAGGGTCTTGTCGGTTTGCATCATGTGATGTAATGAGTGACATTCCTCATCTGTATTTTCTTTATCCCTTTCCCACAGACAACATAAAAAAAAGCTAGGCCAAAATATGGAAAATTTCTTTGGATAAAAGCTAAACTATGGAATACAGTTTATAACAATTTTTGCAAAAGGATAACATATTCACTATGAGCGTTATCTCCCTTTGCCACAGTGATTTCAAAAGTCATCTACAAGTGGGAAAGTGTTAAACAATGTCTCTTTCTGTACTACTTTGTCCATTGCATACCACCTTCATAAGAATGTTCCTTAAAGCTTATCCTCTTTGCAGTGGAAATGCATTTGTTTTGAAAATACTTGCCCGATTTAAAAATAATTTGGCACAATTGTTCATCCTCTTCAAATATTGATTAAATTATTTCAATCATTGAAAAACATGGTTTATTCTACTTGTAATTGCATTTGAAAAACTTCTTATACTCATGTTTTACATAGCAAATACATGAGAGGATATAAGGGACATGGTTGCATAAGTCTAAACAGTAATAAGAATATTAAAGTGTTGTAAGATAACAATTCAATGTTTTGAAAAAACATCATTTGTTAGGGTTTTTTTAAATTACAATTAAACTATCACAAGCTCCGATTTATTAGGAATTCCTTTTTTTGGTAAAGAACATGAGGCAATTACCAGTTATGACTTTCTTTGAGGACAATCTTGATCGTAAATTAAATGTGTTTAGCTACATTTTGAGACCTTATAGTTTTAACTGGTAAAACACCTGGTCTAGCCAGGAGTTCTAAGTTCAAATCTCAGTGGGGGAAAAATGACACTGTAGCTAAATACATACAATTTAATCAATATCAGCACAGCTTTTGTGATAATCCTCAATCCATCATGCAATATCCACCAGCAACTATTTATTTAAACAATAACTGCTTTTAAACTACTTGACTAATTTTAACTGAACTGCACAGAAATATTGATTTGGTGTCCTTTTTCAAAATGTTCAAAGGAATAAATTCTGTGTTGAATTCTGGAAACTACCCCATCAGAAAAGAAGTAAAGTGACACAATGTTTAGGTATTTTGGTATTTCTGTATAATTTGGCAGGAAAGTTCCTTATGTAACCCTAACAATATTTAAATAATATTGATTGGTTGAAACATATTATCCGCATGTGGCATGATAGAAGAAGGAAGTTGCTGGTATAATTTCAAATTTATAACACTGTTGCATTAATTTTCCTTATGTGACCATCCATACAATTATTCAAGTCATATTTATTAAATAAAAAACAATGTTGCCAGGCATCATCAGAGTTTGGGGTCTTCTTTCAAGATAATTTGGCTTAACAAAACATTATGTTGCCCTTTCCAGAGTGGTTTAAGATCAATGCTGCCAGGCGGTATCAGAAAGGGAGTAAAATAACAATTTTCCTCTTAAACTACATGTCTTATGTCAAAATAGTTTGGCAAAAAACGTTCTTAAATTAACCCTCTACATAAATTGTTCAAGGGATATTGATTAGTTCAAAGCAATGCTGAAATGTGGCATCAGAAAAATGGTAAAATGACAAATCTAAACGTTTTTCCTCTGCAACTGCTCTCTGATTTCAAGTTCAGTTGGCAGAAATGTTGTTGTTTTTTCTTCAAAATGTTGATGCATTTATCCAAAGACATAATAAACATATTTTATATGTTAATTAAAGCATTATTATGGCTATCAGGATATTCCCTCAATATTCACTGGTAAAATTAGTCTTTGACATTCGGGAAGTAAGTTGACTCAGCTTAAACTTTAATGCTCTAGCTACCCCTGGGTGACATCTCTACAACTCTATTCATTATCAATTGAGCAAATAGTAAATGCGTAAGTGCACAACAATTTTTATGTATTGCGATTTAAATCTGCTGTGCCTGATATAACCAACCTTTAAAGATGTTTTGGAGAATCCTGTAAATGGGGAAATTGTTTTGTAATTAGTCAAAGAGAATAATAAGATTAATATAATACATAAAGCATAGTAATTAGCTTGGCAGATCCCGACCGTAAGGCCCTTTGACTAACCAGTAAGTCCTCAACATAGAAGCCGACCTCCGTGACTGAGATGAATCAGTCCTATTTATGCTTAGAAACTAGCATGTAATAGAATAGAACACGCCTGTATGGCTTGGCAATTTACTAGGTAACTTCCTCATGATTGACCAAGTCAATAAGTAATGGGACAAGGCTCATTAATCCACAAAATCAAAATAATATGTATAGATAAATAATTTAAATTAATTTAAAAGCAATAACAATGACAATGACAATGACAATATTTTATTTACATAAGGCCTTTGGCCCATAACAATTGTGTTGACATCATATGACATCTTCACACAGCACATGATTGACAGTATACCTTATGCTATTTTAAGATCATACGAGAATGAAATATTTGGGATCTTAAATGTTGTTTCTATAAAACCTTGTAAACATTGATGCGAAATGAGAAATATGTTATTTTGAGAAATTTCTACTTTTCCCATCATGTTTTGAATTATTATCTACGATAGAAGCATACTGAATTATGACAAATGTAAAGGTTTACATATATACATAGGCAGAGACTATGTTATAACGTCCCATAACAGTTGATTCATGTACATATAACATATATGCTATTACATTATATAATATATACATAGGCATACGTAGTGTTATAGCTGCATATACAAATATCAAATGGGAACATCGATCTGACTGTATACTATTTTAAAACCATTGTTGCAAAATGGAATGTTGATAGTCGCAAGAATAATGCAAACTGTATGGCAAGGGTAAATCATACTTGAAACGTATGAATGCTTTTCGAGATGATCAAAAGAGCGCAATAAATGTTGTACCAAATGTTATAGTAGATTATGAGTTATTCTGTTAATAATGACCTCATAACCGGTTATTTGTATCGTTGAAAGTTTCAGCTCGCAAATTTATCATTCTGATCGATTTCGAAATTGTGTTTTAGAAAAGCGGAAACAATCTAATTACTAGCAGGATTAGCTTGCTTCTAGAAAAACGTATCTTCATGCATTGCAGTGTGAAGTTGGTATATATTAGCAGTTATACGAGAAAACCAACAGTGTGGACTCAACCCGGATCAGCCTAAGCATGACTTACGATGGTCAATATTCGGGAGTAAAGCCAGACATAAACTGATTACGTTTTTTTCAACTCTGGCGACTGCCTCAGTGGTGTTGTGTTAGATTGCGGGAGGCCGCTTGTTTAATCCCCAACGGGGTCATACCAACTACTTTAAAGGTGGTAGTAATGGTTTTCACTCTTTTGCACTAAGAGTGTGTTATGTCTGACTCACTGGTGTCAAGATAAATGGACGAGCATTAATGGTAACTTACCAAGGAATCGCCGCGATATAATATTGAACTATGTTGAAAACAGTGTTAAACACCATATAACAAACAAATGTCGGCACAGGTACGAATCATCCCTTAGCATGACATTCGAAACTGTTACACTGAATGCAGGGCAATATGGGTTACAATGTTGTGAAAACGTAAGTAACGATCACATACTGTACAGTGTGGTAATGAATAAGGATATGCATCGTGTCAATATGATAATCCATGAAATGTATTGGCGTCAATGCAGGAATAGCCTTACGACTGATGCGCTTGTGTCAGGATAAGCTTAGCAGCACTACTGGTAATTTACTCCGGAAAAGCCGCGATACAATGGTAATGATTGGTAAACTGGTAGATCGAATTAAAGCACCATACAAACAAACAAACATATCGTGAAATGTATCGCGAACCTAAAGATTATTTAACCTCAGTTTTGACCAAGATGTTAAACAAATGATTTAGATTGCAGACCAATCAAATGTTGTATTTAATGAATAATGTGGAAGAAATAAAGGAAATGAAACGTTTTGATTGGTTCATAGTTAAGTTGGCGATCCTACTAGAGGCACTAATAAGATAAAGTTTTAAAATGATTTGTTTTGCATACTAACCTTTAATTGTTTTCCTTAAGAAATAAATTTTAGAGAAAACAATCCGTGAAAACGTATAAAGTATAATATTTATGAGCAAAATATTAATTATTTTTGAGACATGATAAGTTCTCAATTATTCATCGTCATTTGAAACTGATACACCTCTTGGGAGCTTCGCGTAATCTCCAGTCATGTGACGTTTTCTCGGCCTT
Organism: Serripes groenlandicus; assembly: GCA_031761405.1. Lineage (NCBI taxonomy): Eukaryota > Metazoa > Mollusca > Bivalvia > Cardiida > Cardiidae > Serripes > Serripes groenlandicus. The sequence goes on along the minus strand of JASEVX010000007.1, from coordinate 50,527,487 downwards.
GATAATCTGTTTATAGAAACTGAAGCTGGAAGGAGATAGCTGATTAGCCTTTAGTAAACACATAGATTATATGGGCATGTATAATTTCTAATTTCTTAGTGTTTTCCCACATCGATCGCCGTTTATGTTTTTTAAAGACTCTTCTTTGCCTTGTTTTAAAAGGTAACTGATTCAGATTTGGTGTATGCTGGACAGGAGTTAAAGCCATTGTAATGTTTGTAGCCTTTGCTATGATTATCAAATGTCCAGGTCCCTCTGAATATTCACACCGGAAATAGTGTTTAATAACGTTCAAATGTTTAGTTTCTTTATTCAAAAAATGTGTGATCCACAACGGTGTCATGAGCACAAGTCAACTATACGTAATCAAGTCAGAAAATAACGACTTTTAAACGTAAATTACGTACATCATACATTTTAACAGCATATTGGTATGACGTCAGAGTTTTATGTGACGTAATTTGACGGAATTTCAAAGATAAACGTGGACGAAAACACGTTGTGAAAGACAGACACAACACTTGTAGACGTACATTTAAGACGGTGCGCTGACCTTGAGTTCCTTTTCTTTTAAAACTCGATATATGTACACGCATTGCTATAACTCGTCATACACATGATACACATCGTCATGAATATCATCATACCTAATATCGTACACACAATACTATTCATTGTCATACACGCATTGTTATTCATCGTCATACACACAATGCTATTTATATTCATAAATAAAATGCTTTTCATCGTCATACACTTCATCGTCATACACGCGATGCTATTCATCGTCATACGCACAATGCTATTCATCGTCATACACACAATGCTATTCATTGTCATACACGCGATGCTATTCATCGTCATACGCACAATGTTATTCATCGTCATACGCACGATGCTATTCATCGTCATACACACAATGCTATTCATCGTCAGACACACAATGCTATTCATCGTCATACGCACAATCCTATTCATCGCCATACGCACAATGCTATTCATTGTCATACGCACAATGCTATTCATCGTCAGACACACATTGTTATTCATCGTCATACGCACAATGCTATTCATCGTCATACACGCGATGCTATACATCGTCATACGCACAATGCTATTCATCATCATACACACAATGCTATGCATCGTCATACGCACAATGCTATTCATCGTTATACGCACAATGTTATTCATCGTCATACGCACAATGCTATTCATCGTCATACACACAATACCAATCGTCATACACGCATTGCTATTCATCGTCATACACACAATACTATTTATATTCATACTTAAAATGCTTTTTATCGTCATACACGCGATGCTATTCATCGTCATACACGCGATGCTATTCATCGTCAGACACACAATGCTATTCATCGTCATACACGCGATGCTATTCATCGTCATACGCACAAAGCTATTCATCGTCATACGCACAATGTAATTCATCGTCATACACACAATACCCAATCGTCATACACGCATTGCTATTCATCGTCATACACACAATACTATTTATATTCATACTTAAAATGCTTTTCATCGTCATACACGCGATGCTATTTATCGTCATACACGCGATGCTATTCATCGTCAGACACACAATGCTATTCATCGTCATACACGCGATGCTATTCATCGTCATACGCACAAAGCTATTCATCGTCATACGCACAATGCAATTCATCGTCATACACACAATACCAATCGTCATACACGCATTGCTATTCATCGTCATACACACAATACTATTTATATTCATACTTAAAATGCTTTTCATCGTCATACACTTCATCGTCATACACGCGATGCTATTCATCGTCAGACACACAATGCTATTCATCGCCATACACGCAATGCTATTCATCGTCATACACGCAATGCTATTCATCGTCATACACACAATGCTATTCATCGTCATACACACAATAATATTCATTGTCATAAACACAATACACGACAGTTCACTTATTCATGATCATTGGGTAAACAAACCAGTAATAGGCTAGAAAATGTGCCTTGCCCAAGGGCACTCCACCATGACCGAGGTGCCGTGATTGGGGATCGAACCTGGGACACCCGGTTTTGAAATCCCCGACGCTAACCACCCGACCACAGCTGATTCCTACCCATTATACACAGCATAATGAACTTCATCATACCCAATAGAATACACACAAAGTTATTCATCGTAATACACACAATGCTATTCATTGTCATACACACAATACCTATCGTCATACACGCATTGCTATTCATCGTCAAACCCATTATACACAGCATAATGAACATCATCATATCCAATAGCATACACACAATGCTTTTCATCGTGAAACACACACTATCTATCGTCATCGTCATACAAGCATTGCTAAACATCGGCATACACATCATACACGTCTTCATGAACATAAGCATACCCAATATCATACACACAATGCTATTCATCGTCAAACACACAATACAAATCAGCATACACATAATGCTATTTATCGGCATGAACAACATATCCATCATCATGCACTTACTGGTAACAAATCATGATTTAATCCCAATCAATTGAAATTGTTTTTAAAAATATGATTTTTTCTAAAATATGACAACTCTATCGGAATTAATTTGATTGGTTAATTATTCATATGGCGAGCAGAGATACCAACACATAATTCAATCGGCAATTGCTCGATACATTCTTATAACAACACCAAAATATATACCAAACCCAAACAAGAAGAATTTTGATGCAAAGCATTAAAGACGCCGCACATGCTTTTGAAGGATGACTTAAAGGTAGCAGATGTAGTTCAGTACATTTAAATAACAGACAAGCAGACAGGATGTAAATATTTTAAAACAAGAAGGCCAATTGTCCCTTTATTTTAAACAAGAAGGCCAAGATGTGCCTATATTGCTACCAAGAGCAGAAAGGGTCAATTAAACGTTTTACATGCTACAAACTATGTGATATACAGCATGTGAAGTTTAGTCGTGAAATGACAAGTTAAGTCGTGAAACCATTTGGTTTACGGTTTGCTTAACATTCACTGCAGCTATAATGTGTCATACAAGCTGAAGTTTCTAAAGACAGTTTTACCAATAAACTGTTTTAAATCCTCTAACTAGATCCATTAGATAGACAACAAATAGGTGCTTAAATATTAACATATATTAAGGTGTATTGCCTCTAGTTATAAGTTAAGTGTGACACAAGCTTGGGGACGAGAGGTGGAAGTTTATTCTCCTTCCACTTTAGCAGAAGTATGCTAGCAAAAAAGGAAGTATATAAACAAAATATACTAAGTAATTAAGAAAGAAAAGAAAGGTATGTATGATCAATATGTATGTATGAAAGTTTACATGTATAGTCAACATATAGCAATAATTATTAAGTCTGTTTTGTTAGTTTGTAATGTCACTTTAATTGTTTTGAACATGCCAGTAGAAAACTGAAAAATAACAAAATAAAATGCTCAAGTCAGTTCTCTAAAAGGAAAGAGCATAAACCAGTTGGTACGAATTGTTCATCTCGAACAAAACATGAACAACCGGGAATCCAATGAATTTTAGAAATTGGATGAAATCGTGAAAACAGCGAAGTATTCATAGCGTAAGGAAGCAGAGACAACTTAATTACTCTATGGGAACCGATGACTCCTTGTCGTCTATTAAATAAGAATGACCAAAATCGCCAATCGATGACATGGTGCATTTACAAAAAATAGAGCGGGTCACGTTACGGGCATGCGTATTGCATAGTTGGGTTAACGTCGTTTTTACAGTTTCTAGCGTTATACTGTAATAAACAAATCCCATACTGACGCCGGACTTCAACGCGGCCTCAATAATTCCAATCACTTAAGATTCGGGCTTCATTTATCTGAGACATTGTAATGGTATGAATATCACACATGAAGAACTTCAATGTCGGAAGTAACATTTAAATAAAAATGTACGCAGAATTCATATGTCAATTAATGTTCAGAAATAACAACGACAAATTGATTTTCGACATTTCCTACAGTAAACTCGCAAAAGGGACACACAAATTGCGTCGTAGTTAATTAATATGTGTACTTAATTATTTATTGAGAAAAGCAAGCAAGTAATTAAATCACATCAAAACAGTGCAGCGGCAGTTTCGAGTGCTCGTATGAGTTATCAGAACTGCTGTTACACTGTTTTGATGAACTGATGCACTCGTGGAAATGGCTGGAATGAAACGACATATTCGAGATATCCAGTAACAGTAATCGACTTATCGCGAGTCAACTGTGTCTATAAGCTTCACCACGCACCAAGCAAAAAATAGTATACCTTCTCATTATAACTCAATCTTAGGCCAAGTTACATTAAGTAAATGAAGTAACAATGGCTATCAAGGTAACCTGATTACCAAATACAGACGTAATTTGACGCATCAAAAGGTTATTGAAACATAATACGACACATTTACGAACAATGAAGAACCAGATCATACTGCGCGTGTGCGTATGCTTGTCTGGTTATACACAAGTTGCAAATGCCTAAAGGTCAGTTTTCGCAGAGCGCCGATCATATTTAGATGGAATACCTGAACTGTTTAATGGAGGAGCGAACTGTTTGTGTGATCTCTTTAAACATTTAGACCACTATACTCGAAAATATGTATCTTCGTGAATATTCATTGGAAAGTGTATACAGCTGGACTTGATCAAGCAAACGTTCATAGGGAACTGTGTTTATCATTTTTATATTTCGATGGTCTGAATGATGTATTCAAATATCTGCAGTTATTGATGTTCACAACAGATAATGTATAATTCAAGTATTGAATGATTGAACAAAACAAATACAGGAAGCAACGTTTCCACATATTATAATCCGCTCGCTATTTAAAGATCTGTGAATACGAGCGTCGCACCAATCAGATGACATTTTTGTAGAGATGAATCAAGTCTTATCTGGCTTTTCACTTTTCGTCAATAAGTGAAAGAGGATTTTAGTAGTTACAATTGATTCAATATCCGTCGCCTAGCTGTACCACAACAAAGAAGGAGCATGTGGATTTGTCAAGTTGGACATCCCCGTCTACCGTAGTAGATTGAAAACAGTGAACGGAAGTGTTAACACATACAATATTATGAATCGGGGCCTTTGACCTTTCCAATTCATTAAAACGCGGAAAATATTAGTAAAAGCTCAAGTATGATATTTACAAAAAACAATGGAAACAATGGAAACAATGGAAAAGATAATTACAAACCTTATAAACATATCAACGTTCAATGAGACGACCCTTCATCTATACTATTAGATAACCTTTTCCCACATACGACAAGTCAGCATCAGACGACCCTACAACTATCATATTAGATAATTTTTTCCCACATATGACAGGTCAGCATCAGACAACCCTACAACTATAATATTAGATAACCTTTTCCCACATACGACAAGTCAGCATAAGACGACTCATTGAGACACTCATATGAACGTTCTCTATAAATGAAACTATATTGAGCATTCTGTTGCAAAATGAGAAATAGTTCATTATGAACAAAATCTCTTTTTTCCCACTGTCATTACAACAAAAGTAAGTTTCAGGTGCGTCAAAGTCGTAGAAAGGTTAAACAAAGAAACAAACAAACATCGCATGTATTTCTTGGTAATATCGATACAGTATCCACCTATTTGCAAGAACAGTGGTCCGCATGATCCTGTCTCTCCCCCATTAAACAGTGCTTAGTGATTCAATCTAAATATGACCTTAAGGCAATGGATATGAGCGTAGATCCAGACCAGCATGCACATTCACACAGTCTGATCTGGTTCTACACTGATCTCCAATGAGTCGCATACTGTTTTATTAAAATTCTGGCAATGACTGTCCATTTGAATGAGTGAAATATTTGTTTATCATAACTTGTAACAATTAGACTAAGGTTGATTTGCATAAAGCATCACGCAGTTGTATAACTGGCACACGCCTATTGTAGATGCTTTTTCAATTAGTAGAGCAAAACGTCCAGTTCTTTGACAGGACCAGTATAACATCTCCCGTAAGTTTAAGAGCAGCCAAGTGCTTGGAATGTCTATAATGTGGAAACATACGAATATGTGAACTGACCGCCGTGATATGACGGAAAATTGTTGAAATTAGCCTTACACCCAAGCAATCAATTCCATAAGTTTGTCAGGGTAAAATGATGATAGAAATATGTATAAGTGTAAAGATTACTTGTTTTATGGTCCGAATGGGTTATTTGTTTCGCCATATTTCTTTCGTAGATCATACCTTAAAACGGGCATGAAGCATGACTGTGAATTTAATCGATGCATATCTAAAGGCATAATAACCCTTTGTAACTAAAAAAGGTCCGTTATTTTGCCCGTGGAAATGAAAATATATTCAGTTTTCATGCGAAAATGAAAATAATTTAAATGAGATGCATGGTAACTCTGTCTGTTCTTTAAGACAGTTACAAAGCTGTTAACATTTCAGTATTTTGCCTGGTTTCGAAATATTTGTATCTGTGTCATATTCATTGAAAAATATCTTATCGCTGTGCAAATATATCCGTATGTCTGTATGATCGTTTAACGCCCCGTGTTCATATACACATGCCGCGTGCGATTGTAACGTGATAGAGCCCCCAGTGAGTTGTTACTGTCGTTTTGTCGGTAGAAGTGCGTTATCAAGGCTACCATAGTTACAAGTGAGATTTAGCTTTAAACATAATCTCCTCCCAAACAATTGGACTGATATCAACCAAACTTAATGGGAATGATACTCTCGTGGTCCTCTTTCAAACTGTTCAAAGATTTAATATCATAACAAATGTCCTTTATTGATAAGTTTTATTTACAATGTCTACTCCTAGCAGTTACATTCACTCTCATGATTACATTTTCTGCGATATTAGCAATTACACATAACACAATTTATGCTACATAGCTATCAATCGGGTGATTGATTCATGGCCACGCTTGCCCTCTGTTTTGGAGATGCAATCATTAATAGATTGTATTAATAGATTGTATTAATAAATCGTATTAATAGATTGTATTATTAGATTGTATTAATATACTGCATACTCTGATTTATAATGCATCAGTTGGTTCAGTACAGCCAACAAATGGGACGACACCATACTGTCATGATTGTTCCTGTAGGGAATTCCGTAGAACTATTGGGTAATATGATAATTTAAAAAGTATTATGTAGACCGAATGATATATTCGGAATTGGGGTCAATAATTTTAACAACACCAACAAGAATTTATGATCTTGGAAATATTTCATCCTGGACTGATGCATCATTACTTGTTTGTCATGGTGGGGATTATTTTTAGATAAATATTTCTATATGCACTTCTGCATCTCCTCTTAACCGAGCACAATTCTACCTTTGGTACTTTCAGTACTTTGATTTATACAATTGCCAAGGTCTTTATCTATCAATCACACAAACACACATACATTCTCTCGCTCATACATACTCTCGTTCCCTAATGAGTTTGGTGCTTCAATTGGTAAAGGATAATACCTTTAATTTTATTTAAAATGTATTTTTCCAATAACATAACAACATAAAGGGAAGTAACCTTTACCCAACACTGGAAGGGGACGTTACGGTTTAGGCGGGTTGTCACCCATGACATGTATAACCATGAACGCTCGACTTCATCATTCGGACCACTGCATTTGAAAAGTGATCTACACACGTTAACTCTTCCAGCGCCGAATTTCCTAAAGTAGACTATTCCATGTTCAGAATCGGGCGACTCCATTATTCATGTTATATGAGTTAAGGAATGTTTAACTAAGATGTAAACAATGCTAATTTCAGGTGAGACAGCTCGTTACGAGTCTCAGTATGTCAGTCGGTAGCAACGCGGGCTGTAAATGCAGGGGTTATGAGTCCAAATCCCAGCTCGGCCAACTTTGTTTCCGCCGTTTGAAAATAGTCACTGAGACAAGCGTCATCCGCCTTTCACCAATGGTATAACAGTCCATGTGTAACATCAGCCAATTGCTTGGAAAGTATGTTATGTGGAGTACTGGTGTGATAAAACCAGTAAACACATGCTAAGGTAAACTGGCCGCCATGATATGACTGAAAATGTGATGAAAACGGCGTTAAACCCCAATCAATCAATCAATATACAACCAATAATATGAAGGAAGGTAGGCAGTTGCCTAGGTATAATTGTATGTGTGTGTACTGGTACGAGAAAGTCAGGAAAAACACATAAGGTGAACTGGCCACCATGACATACCGTTAAAAATGGTGGTAAGCTTAAATCAAAGAATCAACTCTGGGTCAATATCCGACGATATTTATTAATAAACAAATAATTGGCAAACATTTCCTTTTAGTTACTTTCTACATTTTGCCTTTTATTTATCAATACCATGTTTAATTTTGGGGACACTGCTAACTGTTTTGTTCTGGCTTTCGAGCGACCCAGACTATTCCTAAAACATATTTATTTTAGCTGAACTAATGTTTTTAACGGCGTCAAACTTCAGCTACACACAGCAAACGCCGAGTCTCACTAGAACCTTCGATTTGTGTCTGTTCATACTAAATCAATAAATGAAACTTCTGATGAAATACAAGAAGTGTAGTCACAATAGACTTAACAGACAAGTAACAGGACCGATTTATGAATAAGATAATGGAGGTTTACAGGCTTGTGGCGTGCTCATTTCTGTTTCTTGTATTATGGTCGGTGTTTCCGTTTGAAACACGATATCGTCAGATTCACTCTTTACTTGATCGTCATTCGGTATGTCGTAGCAATCGCTTCTTCGCTCCTGGTATACCCATTGGAGTCATCGACCCACCATGGTCCTCTGGGCTTATGACATCCATAAATAATCTGCATACAAATACAAATAACACGAATAAGCGGTGCTCAATTAAAAATAACCTTTGCGGTGGTATTACAAGTGGAGTTAAACATCTACCTGTCAACCTATGGAATCCGATCTTAATAGACACACATTTCTTGAAACCTTCTTTGACTAATTGACGAAAAGTGCAGAACACGATAAATATGTGTGGAGAGCGCATGTTGCTCTGGTTCTACACTGGTCGACAAAATCTCAACGTTGGTTTACATTAAGATCTGTTACAACTACAATTGATTTTGATTATGAAATATACTAATCAACATGAAAAAACCTTTTGATATCAATTTTAATAACGTCCCAATTGTATACATAGATCTCCTAAATTCGTTACTGGAAGCATTCAAAGAACGACGCTACCAATAAATGAATGAAATATTAAGACATCAAAATATATTGCAACACTTCACAGTTGACTGCCACCACAAACTCACCGATATTTTTTTTTTGACAACAATGACGTTATGAACCTAGGATAATCACGAAGTTGGAATGCTCTACGATATGTTGAAATCTCGTCTAACAGGGGATTTCGAAATGCGAATACAATTAATTTCCGAACAGGAATATTATGACAAGCCAAAACATAAGCTACCACGTGACGTGGTTTACCGTGGTGTAGAATCTTTGATGTTGTGTCGTGATCCGAATTTGTACACAATTGTAGACAATAAGGGATTGTAAGCGACCAGGTTATCTCAGTCGGTAAAGTACCAGCCCTGAAAGCGAGAAGTCCCGGATTCGAGATTTAGTTTTTTTCTCCCCCTGTGACACAGTTAATACGGGAAATTCGCTTTTTCTCTCCTTATTATAGCATGCGTTTATTGCTGAGAACAATATTTGAATGACACAAAACATTGACATTGCAGTTCAAGATCAACTCCGCCTCTACGGCGTGATCCTAAATTCTATACTGGTCTCAGTATTTTCGAGTTAAGAAAATGTAAGACATTTAGGAAACCTCTTATAAACAATGCCAGTTAAGATCAAGTTTCATAAAGTATACATTGGCAGGGGATAGCAATTTGAGGTCATTACACATCTGCGTAAAGTGAAGTTTCGGGCGAACCTGTACATCCGTTCAGTCTTACAGGAATCTTCATTTTCCATATATATGTAATATAGTCCTCAACGCTTCTTTTGATAAACAAAAATAGAACTGTAGCTTCGAAATAACGCCAATATACCTTGTTATGGTCCCGTTAAAAAGCATCATTAACTATGTCCCACATACAGACGTCTTACATACGCCTCTGCAGCAGACGACCCTTGAAACACTGTGAAAAAAGGTGAAATTGCTCATATAATGAGCCATTTCTCCTTTTGTTACAATGTTTCCAATTGTATTCAATTGATAAACATTAGTTTATAGAGATTTTCCGTATTTTTGTCAAGATGGTTTCAAAGCCGTCTGCTGCAGAATTGCTCTTTGCGGGAAATGATTATGACATTAGTTTGCTTGACCCGGCTCAAATTTTGTGTGTGTATATATTCGCGCAAATTTGGAGATTTAAAAATATTCGCGTAATCATTAAGATTCATGAGCTCTTATGACAATAGTTTATAGAATCTAGGGAGACTACTGTAACAATATGTTGGATATTTGAGCCTTTATTAAAGCGGTAAGCTCCCTTTTTCGTTCTCCAATTTGGATGTACAATTACTCTCTGGATATTCATTGTGTGTCGTCAGTTTAAAGTATACCAAATACATACACGGACAGGCTGACTGATCTACATTACATAACATGTGACGAACACTAATATTTTCTGCGATTTAGGGTCCTAATGCATTTGCTTATTGAAAGGACTCTTACGTCAAAATATCTTTACAATATCCCGTTACGGATGTATTCGAGTGGCGGGGTAGTCCAGTGCTAAACTGTCAATCCGAGATCTGGGGTTAAAATCCCGGTCAACATATGGAATGCGTCTGGTAATTTTGCGGTTTTTGTTTTCATTCTCCGTAACGGGGCCATATACAGGTACATTGGTGGAAAAGCCGTTTTGTAAAACTTCTAGATTTAAACACAAAATTACATCGCTGATTTAATTACATGTTCGCGGACAGTGAATGCTCTGGTTAGACAGTGTGGATTAACAGGTTCATCTTAGTCTTTACTGTACGCAAATGCAGTAAGATGCCGAATCGACTCATTATGTAAATATGCTTAACGAAACTTATCGGTAATCGGCGACTTTCTTTTCGCACATAGGTTTTTGTTAACTTAAGCTGAACTCACTCTCCTATATAAAGCAACAATTCCACAAACAATCGCCTGTAGATTAGGGGGTATATCATGTATTGATTCTCAGTAGTTACGTCCTATAAAGGTACATTGGGGTACAACTAGTATAGTAAAACGTTTTTGAAAGGGTTTTATTACGTATACACAGACAGTGAATGTGATGTCAGGAGCAATGGACCCGTTGTTCTGGTTACTTACCAAGAACACGCCATGATATAACTGAAACATTGTTAAAATCGGATAAAACACAATACAAGCAAAACAAACAAGTAATAATTACTTTCATATTTCAGGCACCACTTTAACTATTTAAATCTTTAATCGAGCGTATGAAGGTACATCTCAACAAGACTTTCATAACGATCGTCGAAATTCCTTGTGGAGATTTAATCTTGATGTGGGAGCTTGTAAGAAAGCGATAAGACGTAGTGTACACCGGTATAGATATTGTCCCAACACTCATTGACAGACACAGGAACAATTGCGGGCATTTGAAAAATGCACGGTTTAGGCATATGTACATTGGATCTGCCCTGAACGAGTCATACGATATCGTGTTCTCCAGAGATATGTTGCAGCATTTGAGGACTGCCGACGCATTGTTGGTACGTTGAATTATTACAGAGAAATGGTATAACTAATAGCCTCTTTATATGGTATTATAACTATAGTATGTTATGAACCATAAGAACTATTTATAGAAACACGGTCTTGTGTTGTTTTTTCTCCCCCAAATTTTATCAAACGAAAGCATAACCGTAATTATTATTATAGACCCATATATTTAAAGTATTTGTAGTAACACGTTCTTGAGTGTTTTTTGTCCAACAATTTCCCAAATGAAAACTGAATCCTATGTTTAACACCTAATTCGACGGGGATGGTGGTTATTATTTTAAGAGCCAGTACGTAGGAAGGTCTTTCGTAAGATGTGTTGCACAGTATGGATCCAGATGGACCTGTGCATCTGCACAGTCAGTCCAATATCTGCAATGTGCACATTTTACCATCAAAACATTGCTAGAAGCGTCTGTAATTATGTGTTTAGTCTGGGAAGACGGAGCTGCTGTTCAGGCCGATCTGAATATACACTGTCCAGAAATGCAACTATGACCTGTTCCTTTCAGCGTACGAATCAAAGCAATACTCGTGCAATTAAAGCATAATCATTTGTTGAAAACTAATATGTACAGTTAAGGAAACAAAATGTTATGTCTACTGTTTTACTACGCAGACATCGAACTTGAGTATTGATGTTCATGTCTAAAGGTAAACTATATACATGTATTTGTATAAAAGACATTTAACCTATGAGAAAATGTGTGATTCAAATGATAGGAGTATACTTATTATTACAGGCGTTGGATCATTTCTCATCGAGCGGGAGTAAGCTGCTTGTCACAACAAACTTGAAATCAAAACAAAAGAGGGACATACATTATGCCCAGTACAAGGAACTCAACCTGATGTTTCCGCCGATGCCCCCAGTGTGTCAAATCCCTGACAAAGTCTCGAACAGGTTAAAATATCTCGGACATAATGGATTTATAACAATTCGTTTGCCGAGAGTTGTAAATAATGTTTTATCTATGATAATCAAAATTGGCTTTATAACATTTCGTTTGTCGGGAATTTGAAAACAAATGAGATAGTAAATATATATATATGTTAACACTTCGTTTGTCGAGAGTTGGAAATACTGATAGATGTATGATTATAACACATCGTTCTTCGGGAGTTGCACTATAATGGAATATTCATGAGATGTTTATGAGAGAGAGACGTAATTGCCAAAACTACTTAAACATATAAATGGGCCGTTCCACCAGAAAATCAAAATTGTTGAATCGATCCAAGTTGATACATTACGCCGAGTCCATAATGTTGGTTTTCTCGTGGAAAGCCTCAATTATATTTGTTTTTTGTTTATTGTTTAATGCAGACATATCACTTCCAAGACGTTACAGCTTCGTATTCATTCATACGGTTGTTATTTGTGGTTACAGCTTCATATTCATTGATAGGGTTGATGTTTGTGGTTACAGCTTCATATTTATTGATAGGGTTGATGTTTGTGGTTTAATGCAGACACATCACTTCCATGACGTTACATCTTCATATTCATTGATTGGGTTGTTGCGTGTGGTTTAATGTAGACATATCACTTCCATGAAGTAACAGCTTCATATTCATTGATTAAGTTGTTGTTAGATGTTTACTGCAGACATATCACTTCAATGAAGTTACAGCTTCATATTCATTGATTGGATTGTTGTGCGTGGTTTAATGCAGACATATCCTTTCCACAATGTTACAGCTTCATATTCATTGGTGGGGTTGTTGTTTGTGATTTAATGCAGACATATCTCTTCCATGACGTTACAGCTTCATAGTCGCTATTGATTAAATTGTTGTTTGTAATTTAATGCTGACATATCTCTTCCATGACGTTACAGCTTCATATTCATTGACTTGACTTTCGTTTGTGGCTTAATGCAGACATATCACTTTCAAGACGTTACAGCTTCAAAGTCATTGATTGGATTGTTGTTTGTGGTTTAATGCAGACATATCACTTCCATGACGTAACAGTTTAATATTCATAGAGTGGATTGTTGTGTGTGGTTTAATGCAGACATATCACTTTCAAGACGTAACAGCTTCATATTCGTTGATTGAATTGTTGTTTGGGGTTTAATGCATATCACTTCCATGATGTAACAGCTTCATATTCATTGATTGGATTGTTGTGCGTGTTTTAATGTAGACATATCACTCCAATGAAAGTACAGCTTCATATTCATTGATTGGATTGTTGTGCGTGGTTTTAATGTAGACAAATAACTTCAATGATGTTACAGCATCATATTCATTGACTGGGTTGTTGTGCGTGGTTTAATGCAGACATATCCCTTCCATAATGTTACAGCTTCATATTCATTGGTGGGGTTGTTGTTTGCGAGTTAATGCTGACATATCTCTTCCATGACGTTACAGCTTCATATTCATTGACTTGACTTTCGTTTGTGGTTTAATGCAGACATATAACTTCCATGACGTTACAGTTTCATATTCATTGACTTGAATGTTGTTTGTGGTTTAATGCAGACATATCACGACGGAAAGTTAACCTTGTCATGTATTTCTCGACTTTCTCACACCAGTTCTCTAGAAATATTATTTCCATGCAACTAGCTTCTATATTGTTTGACTGTTAGACCGTTGCTGGAAGACGATTTGTCAGAAATAATGTTGTTAGAGCTGGTTTACGGACTTTGCGTCACTACGGACTGAGTAATTGAGGCTCTGATCCATTTTCATCAAACCTTTATTTTTCCTTTATAGACACGTTATCTGTTCCTACCATCGACCTGGTTTGTTTGAGTCAATCGGCTCAACTCGGCAATTTACGGAAATCTGCCTCGGGAATATTGATATCGCAATACTGAGACTATTCTGTTTACTTCATGTATCTACATATCATAATATATAACATAACAGTAAATATACTTTACAAAGAAAGTTGGATTTAATTACAAGTACTATATTAACAATAAGAATATGAAAAATATATCACATTCGCTTAAACACGCAAATTCTTACATAAGTTCATCACAGTCAATTATTGTCCCAACTAGTGAACATTACAAGAGCCCTGTCAGGCGAAAATGGATCCTATTGCATCCGAGAACAGCAATCTCTCAGCTGAACCCCACGTAACGCACAATCACACCAGAGTAATCACTATCCGCCTATATCTAGAAGTGTCATGGATGAAAATGCTGACGAACAACTGGAATAGTATCCCAATTTGTTTCAGTACGATGTGTACACACGTCAATGCTGACAAACAACTGGAATAGTATCCCAATTCTTTTCAGTACGATGTGTACACACGTCAATGCTGACGAACAACTGGAATAGTATCCCACATCGTTTCAGTACAATGTGTACACACGTCAATGCTGACAAACAACAGGAATAGTATCACAATTCGTTTCAGTACGATGTGTACACACGTCAATGTTGACGAACAACTGGAATACTTTCTCAATTTGTTTCAGTACGATGTGTACACACGTCAATGCTGACGAACAACTGGAATAGTATCCCAATTCGTTTCAGTACGATGTGTACACACGTCAATGCTGACGAACAACTAGAATAGTATCCCAATTCGTTTCAGTACGATGTGTACACACGTCAATGCTGACAAACAACTGGAATAGTATCCCAATTTGTTTCAGTACGATGTGTACACACGTCAATGCTGACGAACAACTTGAATAGTATCCCAATTCGTTTCAGTACGATGTGTACACACGTCAATGCTGACAAACAACTGGAATAGTATCCCAATTTGTTTCAGTACGATGTGTACACACGTCAATGCTGACGAACAACTAGAATAGTATTCCAATTTGTTTCAGTACGATGTGTACACACGTCAATGCTGACAAACAACTAGAATAGTATCCCAATTTGTTTCAGTACGATGTGTACACACGTCAATGCTGACAAACAACTGGAATAGTATCCCAATTCGTTTCAGTACGATGTGTACACACGTCAATGCTGACGAAGAACTTGAATAGTATCCCAATTTGTTTCAGTACGATGTGTACACACGTCAATGCTGACAAACAACTGGAATAGTATCCCAATGTGTTTCAGTACGATGTGTACACACGTCAATGCAAAACGCGCTATTCGTCTTCCACCAATATGCTAACAGTGTTTGTGGAAGCAGATATTTGCTTGAAATAAAGGTTTGGTTGAGTACTGCTGTGAGGAAGGCATGACACACATGGATATGTGAACTAGCTGCCGTGATATAATTGAAAACGTCTGAAAACGGCGTTAATCTCCATCTACTCAATAAATAAACTAATCAGTACAACGTGTGTTTGTGTGCTAACGGAAGGGTACAACTTTGGTGGTGGTAAAGTACTAGAGCGTCCGCCTCTGGTACGGGAGGTCAGGTGTTCGATCTCGGGCCGGGTCATACCAAATATTTTAAAAATGGTATAAAGGTATTTCCCTCTTGGCGTTCAGGGTTGTTTAGTTAGCATGACGACTGACGTGCTGGTGTCAGGATAAGAGTACCAGTAGTACTGGTAATTTTCCCGGAAAATGCCGTGATGTAACTGAACGAAGTGATGCCGTGATGTAACTGAACGAATGTAGAAAGCGGTGTAAAACACCATACAAACAGACCAAAATAAATATACCAACATTGAGATGCAAGAATACTAAGACGTGACCTATAAGCAGATATTATACAATTATGGACTTTTCAGCAGTTATACATGATGTGATATGCACCAAAACAATCATTATTGACCGAGACGATAGCCGAGGTCAATAATGATTTGTTTGGTACATATCAACATCATGTTTAACAGCTGAATAACCAAATACAATACAAAACAATTTATTTATTACCTTTCTAGGAGATATTGTAAGTACATGTACAATTTTTCACGATTAACAGAAATACAAACAAAAAACAATACAGGTTAAAGATTATCCATAGTTGAATTTGTGAAGGAGAAGAAAAACAACAAAACAAAAAAACAAAAAAACAAAAACAAAATAAGAAAATAATGTATAACAATGTATATACACGCATGACAGATCGTCATTTACATACTATGTATAAAGAAATTGCTCGTTTGGTGCTGGCACATACCAGTGCTTCAATATATCGCTTTTAACCAGAGTAATACATTTGAAGACACCGGTATATATGTATCTAAAAGTACAATCTAGCAGCTGTAGGTTATCCAGCTCGTCAAGGTATGGGAATATTGGCGCGCCTAATATACGTAGCGTAAATATTAAGCTATCCTGTTCAAAGAGGTCATCGGCAAATGTAGTTCCATATTTGGATGATAATTCCAATTTTAAACAAACTGGTGCATATCAGAAAAAAACCGGTGCATATCGCAAGATATTTTTTGAAAAGATTTAACATATAGAATAATCATGTTTATTATATAACCTATAAAAAGACGCTTTTTCATTGCCTAAAAAGTAATTTTTTAGAAAATAATATCTTGCGATATGCACTGGTTTTTTTTAAATAGTAACAGGGGAAGACCGGAGAATCCCATTAGCCGCCTATTAATATCCTTCGCCTTTATCCGTACGCTACGGAATTTTCCGAGGCACGTTCCGAATGACAACGGAAACTTCCGAAGCTCGTTCGGATAATCATGATTAAATGCAATCAAGTGTTTGACTTCCATTGATCATTTCCTGTGTTTCCAAACGACAATAACTGTACAATATGATAAATTGAGGGTTATATAATAAAACAGTTATGGGCTTTTCAGCTGTTATACATGATGTTGATATGTACCAAAAAAATCATTATTGACCTCGGCTATCGCCTCGGTCAATAATGATTGTCTTGGTGCATATCACATCATGAATAACAGCTAAAAAGTCCATGATTTTATATGATTCTATATGTTAACTCTTTTCAAGTTATATTGACCTTGAAGTAAACCTTTTTTTAACTTACAATGTAAAGGATCAATGCTGGAGTACATGATATGGCTAGTTTGATAAGACATTCGTACTGAACGTTTATCGGATATACTTATTTCATCTTTTTGTTTTGACACATTTGCAGCAGATGGGATGAAACCGTTTTTAGGCACATACTAAAACCATTTAACCACCAGCTTTGATGTTTTCATATAAAATATTGAGTATAAAGGCTATAGATACATGTCCTTCCATTTTCATCTTATAAAGCCTAAAACATCATATCAGTGAGTTTTTTCTTCTAAAACTAATTTAGATTAATAAGGATTATAATACTTCTAAATATCTAAATTGACTAATGTCATAAACAAACAGACAGTTGGGACAATGTGACCAACACAGATTCATATCAGTCTACTCATTGACGCAGCCGGATCAAATTATGTTATGTTCGCCCTCAAATCTTCACGCAGCTGGAAACATGTATATCTGTAGAATTGTTTGTTTTGGCGGAAAACCGACCTAACGATGATGCAACTTAATCACAACTGCCATTGATTTTTGAAATATTTGGTGGACGGTTTTGTTTTGGTGTCTCGGTGGTAGAATTGTTAAATCGAGAGTATCCCGATCATGTCATTGATTGGTTGATTGAATTTGAATTAGTGCCGTTTTCAACAAGTTTCAGTCATATAACGGCGGCCAGTTCACCTTTCCACGTGTTTCCCGTCTTTTTCACACTGGTCCTTCACATAACTGTCTTACCAAGCAAACTGCTGCTGTCCGTCTATATGTTGAATAGACTCAGATTGAATTGTTTTCAAACCAACAAGAAATGTTATCTTTGTAGTTTTACGTCAATGTAACATTTGATATCAACTTGAAGAGTTAGGAGATGATTTACGCCGCTTTCAGCAATGTTTCAATTATATCACGGCGTTTTCTAGGTAAGTTACCAGTAAGTTACCAGTATTGCTGGTCCTTTTATCATGACATCAGCCAGTCAACATTGCACAGAACTCGACTATCAATTTGAGTGATGCGTTCAACAGAGGTTTTGACATACTACAGATAGTTGATCTCTTTTATACATCCTTATATTTGAGAGTCCATTTATGTAATGTTTTATTTTCTGTGCTGAAAATATCACTCTATTAGAGAGTAGGGATTTGTGATATGTTATTATCTCTGGTAAATATATCACTATATTTCAGAATTGGTTTCTGTGACGTGTTATTTTCCCTGTTGTATACATCACTCTATTTGAGAGTCGGGTTCTGTGTTGTGTTATTTGTCTATGTTGCATAAAATACTCTATTCGAGAGTCGGGTATTCTCATATGTTATTTGCTCTATTGAATACATCACTCTATTTAAGAATTTTTTTTTGTGATGTTTGATTTTCTCAGTTGAGTAAATATTTTTATCTGGTAAAGCGACAGTGATTTGCTCGCAGGATGCGCTGGTTGATCTGGATGTTCACTCACTTATATTTGTCGGGGCTGGATTTTCCTGGACGCAGCACACTTAGAGTCAGTTCCGTGATATACTAATGTTTCTTTTGAATAAACTTGATAAAGAGACAATGAGTTGCTTGCATCATGCGCAGGTTGATCTTGGTCTTCACCTGCCGTCATCATTTTTGCTTGTTTCCTGGAACGCAGCACACTTAGAGTCAGTTCCGTTATATATGATAATTGTTCAGTTGAATAAACGTGGCAAATAGACAATGAATTGGTTACAGGTTGATCTGGATCTTCACTTACCGCCAACATCTTTGCCTGTTTCCTGAAACGCACAACACATAGAGTCAGTTCCGTGATATATTAATGTGTCTGTTAAATAAACGTGATAAAGGGAACTTGAGTTGGTTACATGTTGATCTGAATCTTCACTTGCCGCCAACATCTTTGCCTGTTTCCCGAAACGCACAACACTTAGAGTCAGTTCCGTGATATACTTATGTGTCTGTTGAATAAACGTGATAAAGGGAAAGTTTGATCTGGATCTTCACTTGCCGCCAACATCTTTGCCTGTTTCCCGAAACGCACAACACTTAGAGTCAGTTCCGTGATATACTCATATTTCTGAATAAACGTGATAAAGGGAAATTGAGTTGGTTACAGGTTGATCTGATTCTACACTTGCCGCTAGTATATGTTTGTCCTGGAACACAGTTCCCGTATAGTCAGCTCTTTGATATGTTATGGTCTGTGTTGTATAAATCAGTCTATCTGATAAACAGAAGCTATATTTCTGCACATTCCGGGAAAATGACTTATATACAGTCTGTTATCTCTTTCACAATATATAACTGCATGAGGACCTTTCATCCCCGGTGTTCCGTCTTGTACTACTCGTATGGTTGTACACTGTGGTGATATAATATGAATACTGTTTGATATGATGTATAACTCACTCTATCTGATACACAGAAACTGTATGCTTACACAATCCGTAATAATGACTAATATAAAGTTTGTTATCTCTTTCACAATATATAACTGCATATGGACGATTCATTCCCAGTGTTCCGTCTTGTACTAATCGTATGGTTGTACACTGTGGTGATATAATATGAATAATGTTTGATATGATGTATAACTCACTCTATCTGGTAAACAGAAACTGTATTGTTGTAAGACGATCCGTAAACATGACTAATATAAAGTCTGTTATCTCGTTCACAATATATAACTGCATACGGATGTTTCATTCCCGGTGTTCCGTCTTGTACTACTCGTACGGTTGTACACTGTGGTGATATAATATGAATATTGTTTGATATGTTGTATAATTCACTCTATCTGATAAACATAACCTGTATTTTGATACAATCCGTAACCATGACTTATATAAAGTCTGTTATCTCGTTCACAATATATAACTGCATACGGATGTTTCATTCCCGGTGTTCCGTCTTGTACTACTCGTACGGTTGTACACTGTGGTGATATAATATGAATACTACTTGAGCCGCAATCAGCTATATAAATGTTATCTTCTCTATCTACTGCCATACCGCGTGGACCCACCAGTTTATCATGTTTATATACATGTTGTACATTACCGTCTAGATCCATACTCGTTACACTGTTGTTACCCCTATCTGATACGTAAAGCGTGCTCTGATCTCTACTCAGTACAATACATTGGGGCGTTTCAAACATTGTTCGTCCTCTGATATCAGTTGTTATTGTTTTCAATATTTTCCCACCTAAATCAATGATTTTTACGCAGCCAGGATTTACGAAAGAACAAATAAATGTTTTGTTTGTATAAACAATACCACGACTCTTACCACCAATGTCCACTTCCTTCATTACAGACAATGTCTTACCAACCTTTATGAATACGAGTTTATTGTCACATGTAACGACGATCTGATCTTGTTCTACACGTGTTATATCCCATGGCTTTGTAGGTAGTTGTATACAGGATATCACCTTGTTAGTGTTAACGTCAACAATCTTTACACTGGAGTTAAGATTATCAGCCAAAGCCAGCATGTTGTTGTCTAACATAACTCCCCCTGTAATACACCAGTTGTTTTTATCTGTAGAATGTTGATGATCGACTTCACCAACATATCTCAATGATACCGGCTTATTCGGTGCAGATGTCTTCACCTTTCTCTCAATCTTTGTTTTGCCTTCTTTTTTCATATTGTTTTCCAAATTTCCAAGACTGTCTACTGCTTTGAGGGACTGAATTATTGTCTCATTCGGTCGAAACATATAGTCTCTTATTGTACATTGAGTATCTAACTCTGTTGTCAAACTGTCTAATTGTTTAATTTGATTTTGCGCCTTTTTAGCAGAGATCACCAATTGTCGTTGTTGTTTGTATTTCTTATGTTTTTCCATATTACTGGACATCTCGTTAAGGTCAGCAATAATCGCATCACACGTTGTAGACGCTGACTCGGTCGATTTGGTATCCTTGTCCCGTACGGTCTGGGCCTCTATCAGGGTACTTTGTTCGAGGGAATCTAAAATCTGGTTTATCTCAGTCCTGAATTTCGTTACTTCAGAAACAAACGTCATGTGGATATTCCCCACGTCATTCTTTTTCTTCAATGCAATTGTCTTCGTATTTTGAAATAGTTGAGTAAGATCGGCTATTGCGCTCATCAGAGATTTATACTCTTTACTCGTTTCGAATTCTATCGCAATATCGTCCATATACTCTAGTTTACATTGTTTGTGATCTAGGGTGGCACAAACAGAACAGCAGCAATCCTCGTGAATTTTACAATAGTATTCTACGAATTTCCCGTTATGTTTAGAACACATACTTTCCTTCGATGACGAAAACTTCTGTTTTGGCATGCTGTCTCGGTCTAATAATTGATGGTGTTTAGACATTTTGTTTTTTCTGTGTGCTTTCGTACAAGTATTACAGAGGAATTCGTTGCAAACTGTACAATAAAATACGGCATTTTCTTCTTCATCTTCGCCTTTACATGGGTCACAGATAAAACCGGTACTCACGTCATCACTCCCTACCTGTCTCCGCCCCGATACCTCCATGGCAGACAAAGAGTTACTGAAAGAGACAAGAAGTTTAGCTTATCTCTAGAAACATGAAACATTCTTAAGCTCTCATACGTCATCTTTTCCAGAATATTTCTGAATATTTATGGCGGTCACGACTCCTGAATATTGCATTTATTTATTTCCTCTCTTATCTCGTAAGAAGTTGTAAATGTAGTGCGATCGCTTGATATTAATTACAAAATTTTACTTTGTCTACAGGTAATTGTGATGTGGTATATGTGAACGTTGTCATTATAACTACAAACGTATACAATTTTACTTCCTCTATAGGTAATTGTGATGTGGTATACGCGAACGTTGTCACTATGACTACAAACGTCTAACCTTACTTCCTCTATAGGTAATTGTGATGTGTTATACGTGAACGTTGCCACTATAAACACAAACGTACACAATCTTACTTCCTCTATAGGTAATTGTGATGTGTTGTACGCGAACGTTGCCACTATAAACACAAACTTACACAATCTTACTTTCTATATAGGTAATTGTGATGTGTTATACGCGAACGTTGTCACTATAAACACAAACGTACACAATCTTACTTCCTCTAAAGGTAATTGTGATGTGTTATACGTGAACGTTGCCATTATGAACACACACGTACACACTCTTACTTCCTATATAGGTAATTGTGATGTGTAATGCATGAACATTGTGAATATGACCATAAACGTACATAATCTTACTTCCACTAAAGGTAATTGTGATGTGTTATACGTGAACCTTGCCACATAGACCACAAACGTACACAATCTTACAATCTTACTTCCTTTATAGGTAATTGTGATGTGTTATACGTGAACGTTGTCACTATGACTACAAACGTACACAATCTTACTTTCTCTAAAGGTAATTGTGATGTGTTATACGTGAACGTTGCCATTATGAACACACACGTACACATTCTTACTTCCTATATAGGTAATTGTGATGTGTAATGCATGAACATTGTGACTATGACCACAAACGTACATAATCTTACTTCCACTAAAGGTAATTGTGATGTGTTATACGTGAACGTTGCCACTAAGACCACAAACGTACACAATCTTACTTCCTGTATAGGTAATTGTGATGTGCTATACATGAACGTTGCCACTATGAACACACACGTCACAATCTTACTTCCTCTTTGGGTATTTGTGATGTCGTATACGTGAACGTTGTCATTATGACTATGAATGTCTAATTTTACTTCCTATATAGTTTATTGTGATGTGTTATACGTGAACGTTGTCACTATGACTACAAACGTCTAACCTTACTTCCTCTATAGGTAATTGTGATGTGTTATACGTGAACGTTGTCACTATGACTACAAACGTACACAATCTTACTTTCTCTAAAGGTAATTGTGATGTGTTATACGTGAACGTTGCCATTATGAACACACACGTACACACTCTTACTTCCTATATAGGTAATTGTGATGTGTAATGCATGAACATTGTGACTATGACCATAAACGTACATAATCTTACTTCCCCTTAAGTTAATTGAGATGTGTTATACGTGAACGTTGCCACTAAGACCACAAACGTACACAATCTTACAATCTTACTTCCTCTATAGGTAATTGTGATGTGTTATACGTGAACGTTGTCACTATGAACACACACGTATACAATCTTGCTTCCTCTATATGTAATTGTGATGTGTTATACATGAACCTTGTCACTATGACTACAAACGTACATATTATTACTTCCTCTATATGTAATTGTGATGTGTTATACACGAACGTTGCCACTATGACTACAAACGTACACATTATTACTTCCTCTATAGGTAATTGTGATGTCTTATACACGAACGTTGCCACTATGACTACAAACGTACACAATCTTACTTCCTCTATATGTAAGTGTGATGTGTTATACACGAACGTTGCCACTATGAACACAAAAGTACACAATTTTAGTTCCTCTAAAGGTAATTGTGATGTGTTATACATAAACGTTGCCACTATGAGCACACACGTACACAATCTTAATTCCACTATTTTCAAATACAATTGGTTTAATTTAACAATTTAACTTATGTATCAATACAGACGACATGTAACACCTTTCAACACCAGTACTCGGGTATGATGAACACGTTTACTTTAACCATTAACCTGATACAGACGACATGTTACACCTTTTTACACCAGTACTCAGGTATGATGAATACGTTTAATTTAACCATTTACCTGATACATGTCAGGCCATTTTACTCTAATAATCGGGTATGATGAACACTTTTATATCATAAATGACGTCGCCAGCATGAAATAACGTCATTATATATTTAGGAAATATATCTCATTTTGAGTGATATACCGGAGTAAATATAGAATAGCCTACGCGTGATTTTATCAAGGAAAACAACGTCATGTCAAAACATAGTTCACCCTTAATTTGTATCCCTTTAAGTTACAAGACGAATTTTGATGCTAAGCATCAAAGACGCCGCGCATGATTTTAAAGCATGACTTAAAGGGGAGCAGATGCAGTTCAATACATTTAAATAACCTGTGCAAACGGACAGGATGTAAATAATTTGAACAAGAAGGTCAAATGTACCTTTATCTTAAACAAGAAGGCCAAGATGCTCCTTTATTGCTCACCTGGATACCATAGTCTATAATAAAATGTTATCAAGCGCAAAAAGGGTCCATTTTGACGTAGGGATTATACACTTTATATGCTACGATCTATGTGATATTCAGCATGAAATTACAAGTTGAGTCTTCAAACCATTTAGTTTACCGTTTGCTTAACATTGACTGCAACTATAAAGTGTCATACAAGCTGAAGTTTCTAAATTTAAAATCTGCTCTAACTAGATCAATTAGATAAACAAACAAGATGTGTTTGTGAAACACTGATGCCCCCGAATGGCAACATCTAGGTCAAAGGTCAAGGTCGCAAGGTCAAAAATGTTGGTACTGACAGAAAGGTCATGTCACAAGGAATACACATGTGAAATATGGTAGCCGTACCTGTTATGGTTCAAAAGAAGTGGTCAAGGTTAAAGTTTTTTTCGAGAATGGCAACATGTAGGTCAAAGGTCAAGGTCGCAAGGTGAAAAATGTTGGTACTGACAGAAAGGTCATGTAACAAGATATACACATGTGAAATATGGTAGCCGTACCTGTTATGGTTCAAAAATAGTGGTCAAGGTTAAAGTGTTTTTCGAGAATGGCAACATCTAGGTCAAAGGTCAAGGTCGCAAGGTGAAAATGTTGGTACTGACAGAAAGGTCATGTCACAAGGTATACACATGTGAAATATGGTAGCCGTACCTGTTATGCTTCAAAAGTAGTCGTCAAGGTTAAAGTTTTTATCGAGAATGGCAACATCTAGGTCAAAGGTCAAGGTCGCAAGGTCAAAAATGTTGGTACTGACAGAAAGGACATGTCACAAGGTATACACATGTGAAATATGGTAGCCTTACCTGTTATGGTTCAAAAGTAGTGGGGAAGGTTAAAGGTTTTTTTGAGAATGGCAACATCTAGGTCAAAGGTCAAGGTCGCAAGGTCAAAAATGTTGGTACTGACAGAAAGGTCATGTCACAAGGAATAAACATGCGAAATATGGTAGCCGTACCTGTTATGGTTCAAAAGTAGTGGTCAAGGTTAAAGGTTTTTTTCGTGCAGACAGGCCAAAACCTACATCTAGGTCAAAGGTCAATGTCGCAAGGTCAAACATTTTGGTACTGACAGAAAGGTCATGTCACAAGGAATACACATGTGAAATATGGTAGCCGTACCTGTTATGGTTCAAAAGACGTGCAGACAGGCCAAAAACTATATGCCCCCCGAATCAGAGATTCCGGGGGGGGGGGGGGGGGGCATAAAAACATAGATACTGAAATATTAACTACGGTGGCACTGAGGTGACATCCGCAACGCTTTATTTATATTGTGGCCCCAACTTAGTAATTTGTGGCCACAATTTACTAAGTTGTGGCCACATCAGTTAGTATACTCGTACATACACACACACACCAGTTAGTATACTTGTACATATACACATAGACTTTCATCACTTAGTATACTCGTACATATACGCACAACAGTAAGTATATTCGTACATATACGCACAACAGTTAGTATATTCGTACATATACATATACCAGTTAGTATGCTCGTACAGATACACATACCAGTAAGTATACTCGTACAGATACACACACCAGTTAATATACTAGAACATATACACACACAAGTTTGTTTACTCGTAAATATATACACACCCGTAAGAATATACTCGTGCAGGTACACACACACACACTACACCAGTTAGTATACTCGTAAATATACACATACCAGTTAGTATACTCGTACATATATACACACCAGTTAGTATACTCGTACATATATACACACCAGTAAGTATATTCATACAGATACACACTCACACTCACTTCCACCAGTTAGTATACTCGTACATTTACACATACCAGTAAGAATACTCGTACATAACTGGTATGTGTATAGGTACGAGTATACTTACTGGTATGTGTATATGTACGAAGTTTACACACACTTACACGAGTTAGTATGCGTTTACAGTTAGACATACCAGTTAGTATACTCGTACATATACACATATCAGTTAGTATACTCGTATAGGTACACAAACCAGTTAGTATACTTGTTCATATACACACACCATTTAGTATACTCGTACATATTCATACACCAGTTATTATACGTGTACATATACACATAGACTTACGTCAGTTTATAACCATAAAGCAGCAAAGATGAAACGGCTGTTTTGATTGACTAAACTAAGTTGTGGCCACAATTTAGTAAATTATGGCCACAATATAAATAAAGTGTTGCGGATGTCACCTCAGTGCCACCGTAATTAACAGATATTAACTTAAGTGTTAATGCCTCTAGTTATATGTTAAGTGTGACACAAACTTTGGAAGGAAAGAGTCCTTCCAGTTTAGCAGAAGTATGATAACAAAAAACGATAGTATATAAACAAAAAATACAAATAATTCTAACAAGTGTAAAGCTATTTAATATCAAAACTAAGCATTTATGAAATTAGAAGAAAAAGTTCTCATGGTCAACATATGGCAAGAAAACAATGGTCTGAATAAACAACTGTATGGGGAGGAACGTTTTAAGTTTAGTAATACAACAGAAATAAATAGGAAAAAACATCACCCAATCTTTTTTCAGAGCTTTGATTCGTCAGAGCAGTAAACCAAACAATTAAAATAGCGTAGCCTAATGAACTCCGTAAACCAACTCATAAAAAAAGCGTAACCTAGTTAGTTGGGGAACAGTTATTAAAAACAATTTAAATGTGTCTAAAGTTTTGAAACAACGGTAAAAGATGTACATATTTTGTATCTGGTTGTTTCTTAAATCAGTTTATACAATTTATTCAATCATAAAGTCTGTTTTTTCAAAAATATTACAGAGTTTTTATTTACAATAATATTTGTTGATTGCTCCCTTTTCGATTACGTCACCCCATGGTACAAAATTAAAACCTATCCCATACTGACGCCGCGCTTCCACGCGGCGTCAATAAAGAAGTGCTAGAATTGAAATAGATCTCATACCGGCTCTTATATCACGATTTGGAGTTCAGGTGTGTAGTAATTAATCACGAAGGCCGAATGGCCTAAGTGATTTATTTATACACACCTGAACGACACATCGTTGTTTTCCTTGATAAAATCACGCGTAGGCTATTCTATATTTACTCCCCATTGTATTTGTTTTGGAAATATTTGTTTTTTGTTCAACTAACAAAACATTTTGAAATCAGTTATATTAACAGTCTATGAACATTTTATTTTTATTATAACTTTTTCAATTGTCTTAAACTCATCATGGGCAATTTGTTAGTGTCTTTTTCTAACACAACGTTTTCGACCGCGCCAAAAATGTTGGTAAAACACGTGAATGACGTCATTTAAAACAATAACGTCAGCGTTACAATTCAAATTTCCAAACGGCATTTACAACAAAAGCTCGTGACCTCATTCTAAAATGTCAAGCCCAACGTCGTAACGCATGCGCTCTGAGAAACGTTGTATAAAAAATACTCGGGAGGGAATTTCAACAGCCAAAAATAGTTCCGGAAATTTAGAGTGATATACTGCATTTAGATCACGCTCAAATCCTTCTTTGTGTATAGAAGAGAAATTGTCAAAAGTGAATTTTCGGTATATAACTAGTGTAATAACAATGCTACGTAACGTCATAATGAAAAGCATTTAAAAATGACCGCGCTATATAGCGACGTTATATATATTTTGCACTAAAAATCGTCGAATTGGAATTTATGATATAAATAGAACATAACTTTCGTGGTCATTCAATACAACATTTTATTAAAAGAGTTTTCTAAAACGTAACGTGTTATATCTTTGATAGATACTTAGCTGAATAATAAGTAAGACGGTATGTAAATTGTTTATTATAGTTACATGAGAACATCAAACGTTATCATTTCAAGAGAGGACAATTTATCAAACACATTATGAACTAACTGTTTAAATGTATCAGAACAAAAGTCCTTCAAAGTTATACATATTTCTATGAAAAAAGGTTTGTGTTTTGACCAAACCAGGGACGTAGATATCTACGTCCCTGACCAAACTAAACATATGTGTACACATGAGTTGATATGAACTTAACATACGTGTACACATGAGTAAACTTCAACAGTCTGTTTAAGGGCATACATACTCAATGTTTCATAGTGTCACACTGGTCCCGCTTGGCCTTAACGTCAACAATATTCCTTAATCGTAAATATATAGCTCACTTATAAAAGTGTCATAGCTAAATCTTGTTTTAAGAAATACATTTGACTCCTCTACAATTGAATATAAAATATGGTCAGAAGTATGATACAGCTCCAGTATTCAATGTTTAAAAACTAATTCGATAAATAAAATTAATTAACTAACAATTAATTAACTACATTATGTGTGTAACTGATAAATGAATTGATTGATTGATTGATTTGGGCTTTAACGCCGTTTTCAAATTTGTTTTAGTCATATCAAGGCGATAAGCTTTCTCAGAGCAGTACCCCACAAAACAAACTTTCCAAGCAACTGGCTGCTTTAACACATATACTGTTAGCTGATTGGTGAAAGAGGAATAACGCTTGTAACAGATACTTCTGTAAAACGTCGAAAAGAATATTCGATCTCACAACCCCTAAATTGCCAGCCCGTGTCCCTACCGACTGAGGTAGCGGGTCTCGGAAACTAGTTAATGAAATAATGAAGTATGTACATCTTAATGTATATAACTAATGTAGTATGTACATCTTTATGTATATAACTAATGTAGTATGTACATATTTATGTATATAACTAATGTAGTATGTACATCTTTATGTATATAACTAATGTAGTATGTACATCTGTATGTATATAACTAATGTAGTATGTACATATTTATGTATATAACTAATGTAGTATGTACATCTTTATGTATATAACTAATGTAGTATGTACATCTGTATGTATATAACTAATGTAGTATGTACATCTGTATGTATATAACTAATGTAGTATGTACATCTTTATGTATATAACTAATGTAGTATGCACATATGTATGTATATAACTAATGTAGAATGTACATCTTTATGTATATAACTAATGTAGTATGTACATATTTATGTATATAACTAATGTGGTATGTACATATGTATGTATATAACTACTGAAGTATGTACATCTTTATGTATATAACTAATGTAGTATGTACATCTTTATGTATATAACTAATGTAGTATGTACATATTTATGTATATAACTAATGTAGTATGTACATATTTATGTATATAACTAATGTAGTATGTACATCTGTATGTATATAACTAATGTAGTATGTACATCTGTATGTATATAACTAACGTAGTATGTACATAGTTATGTATATAACTAATGTAGTATGCACATATGTATGTATATAACTAATGTAGTATGTACAACTTTATGTATATAACTAATGTAGTATGTACATCTTGATGTATATAACTACTGCAGTGTGTACATCTTTATGTATATGACTAATGTAGTATGTACATCTTTATATATATAACTAATGTAGTATGTACATCTTTACGTATATAACTAATGTAGTATGTACATCTTTATTTATATATCTAATGTAGTATGTACATCTTTATGTATATAACTAAAGAAGTATGTACATCTTTATGTATATAACTAATGTAGTATGTACATCTTTATGTATATAACTAATGTAGTATGTACATCTTTATGTATATACCTATGTAGTATGTACATCTTTATGTATATAACTAATCTAGTATGTACATCTTTATGTATATACCTATGTAGTATGTACATCTTTATGTATATAACTAATGTAACAATGCCAACCCCGCAACCATGAGGTAGGAAGCCATTACTAATACCTTTAATGTAAATGGTATGCCTCGGTCGGGGATCGAGCCCGCTACATCCCGCACACGAGACGGACGCTCTACCACTAAACCACCGATGCGGTTCTCTTGTCACCTGATGCCAATCAATTTATGTGATCATTATTTATGTACCGAAAGCATACATATGTTAAAAGAGATTATAAGCGAACGTTACCACAATAAAAGTACAATTACAAATATTGCTGCAAAATGCAGCACAAAAATGTTGCGCGGTGGAGTGAAACAGTCTTTAAACGAAATATACTCGATTTGCTTATTCCAAATACGGATGTGCAGTAGACGTATTTTTAAAACATTGTGGCAAAAGGAGAATGTCTCAATATTACTGAATAAAACTATTATGAACTTCCTTTGCTGCAATTGTTTCAACTTCAATATAAATCTATTTGCATAGATGTTTCCAAAATCGTCTGTTGTCGAGTAACACATGTACTTGTAGTACTTAAATTATTGAAGTTGATGAAATATTAAACAAAAGCTAGTCATTTAAGAAAATCGGGAGCCAAGTAAGAACATTCATAAATTACATTACTATTTGGTACGAAGTTGTGAATGTTTTTCAAAAGTAAATGAACAGAGAGGAAAATTGATCAGAATAGATCACCCTGAGCCTTCCGTTCAGGAGATAAGAGAGATAGCACGTTAATCAACACATCACGGACAGTTTCTATGTACATAAAACGTTGTTTTTGTTATCTTAAACTTCAAAAACATTGTGGAAAATGGAAAATTTCTACGCGCTATTTCCTTTTTACCTCAATAACACGCGTCTGCTGCAGAAGCATCTACATTCGGGAAAGAGGGGTAGGGGTAAATTAATATGTATAGTAACATTACAAGGATTAAAAATGAAATAACATTTAAAAACCTTCAACACGTTTATAAAAAAATATCTTTAACCAATACAGTTTATACGTGAGTATGTATCTATTTATAGAATGAAACAGTACACACTACACGATTAACGCATTCATAAATGTATTGGAAATATGCATAAAGCGCATGCTGCATACCTCGGCCGATTTCGTTACTCTATACCTTAGACGTAGTCTGCTGAGATTTTCTGAATGCCATAAGCTGGAAATTATATATTATTCAGGACCAGTAAGTGTTTATAATATCATCGAAGTTACAAGAATTATCAAAACAAATAATCAAAATATTGGAACATACTCGTCAACAAGCTAAAAACAATAACGCTTACGGGGAAACCCGGTGCACCACTTACTGGTGGGATTTACGGAAAAGAAAGAAAGATTGGAAACATATACAGTTAAGAACATCTTGAAATTGACAATCTGAGCGGAACGTGATTGGATAGTGAGCGTGATTGGAACGAAGTTGGAACGCTTTATGAGCGGAACAGAATGTTGCGCTCTGAACGAAACAACCATAATGATCGCAAAAATCAAATCACATGAATGCTACGCTCAATCTGAGCGGAACGTAAAAAAGCAATCACAATGCTATGAATGAGTGAACGCTTTATGAGCGGAATGGAACGTGAGCGGAGTGGAACGGAACGGAACGGAGCGGAGCGTGAACGGTAAATTTGTTAATTTCAAGATGTTCTTAACTGTACATGTATCATTTTAAATGAACTATAAATCAATAACTTCTCCTTTCATTGTCAACTATGGTGAAATTACAAATTGAGTGATCGCGACGCGCAATAAACACACACACATACACAATATTATTTCCCGTTTATGACATTGTGAACGGTTATACGCATACTTTACCACTGGAAACACACGCATACAATCTTACTTGCTATTGATGTTATTGTGATAGGTTATACGCGAACGGTATAACTATAAACAAACACACATACCGAATCTTACTTCATCTTTAGGTAATTGTAAAATGTTATATATATGCGTAAGTTACCAACATAAACACACACACTCAATCTTACTTCCTCTTGACGATAAGGGTTGTTTACTTATACAATTAAAGTTTAAACATGTATAATCTGTTCAACATTGTATTGACTGTCAATGAACAGATCTCTTAAAGAAGACGACATTTACCGCCTCGGTTTTGAAGTGATTAGAGCGTCCGTGTTGGGTGCAGGAGGTCGCAGGTTAGATCCCGACCGGGTCATAACAAGTATTTTACAAATGATGGGAATAGTTTGTCCTCCTTCAGGGTTGTTTGGTTAGCAATACGACTGGCTCGCACACGTACACGTAGCAACGGTTACGTTCCCAGGAAAGGTCGTGATATTACATGAATATTGTTAAAAGCAGCGAAAAAGACAATATAAACAAATCGAATATGTTTCACGCCACATCGACCTTCAATAATGGACAGTTTTACTATTTATGGACCGCCTGTTTCATGTATTCATTAGAGCGTTTTCCTTTGGGTCCGGGAACCGGGATTTGGTAATCGGTCATGTCATACCGAAGACTTTAAAATAAAACAAATTGCTTCCCTCTTTCGGGTTCAGACTTGAGAGGATAACATTACGACTAATGCAAACAGTCAAAACACCTTAAATCCACATAATAACTAAATATGTTGCAATTAGAGTCGGTAAATATGACCAAATATCAACTGCATTTTGCTGATCAGTTTAGTTTTCGCTCATCAGTTTCATTTTCGCTGTTTTCGTACCTTTCCGATATTTAAAGACCGATACATGGAAAATGTCCGGCCCACCGAAGCGTAAAAAACTTGGTCCATCCAGTAGTACGCCGTCTCAGACAGATTTAAGATGTTTTTTTACGACAAGTGACAAAGAAAAGAAAAGGTTTGTTTTACTTTTGGTTTGTAAGTTTTTTTCTAGGATGCATTTCGGTGCCAACGCAGAATTTGTTTACGAAGATTTTTTTAGGCTTACTTTAAAGTTTTATTTGAAAGTTTGCGTACTGAGTACCAAAATACGTATTGTTTTTTTAAGTTAAATAAATAATTGCCCCGATTTCGTTTTAGGTGAAATGTTTATTTAAACAGTATTCAAAAATGATCGTTTAACTTTTGTGTTAAACTTCCTATATATATATATAGAGGATATTTGTTTGTTTTGAGTGGATATGGAATATATCTGATCGAGACGTGATACAATTGAATATTTTCACGAGCGCGTAGCGTGAGTGAAATTTTTTAAATTGTATCACTTCGAGTTGAAATATATTCCATATACACTCAAAACAAACAAATTTTCTTTTTATTTAATGACAAACTGATGAAAAACAAATAATATACCCATTATGTATTTCTTTATATATAACTTGTGTAGTATAACATGACCGAATACTAGGAAAATGACGTCACGTCAGCTGTTTGACGTCATAACGTTAGTCCCTTTGACGTCATTTATTCATATTCCACAGTGTGGAATAAGGATTTTATTTCACTGAATGATAGAACACAGTATTTCATCACTTAGCATTAAATCAATATTTATATATTGAGTTCGCCTCATACGGGCAACCACTTGTTACGTAGTACGGTACCAACATTCCTAGTACACCTCCACTTGAAACTCTTCAAGTTTAATGCTTTAGCCTATGTTGTTAAGCACAGGACTACAAATCTTTTTAGAGTTTCAACGTAGTGGTTCGAATCCATCCAGAAGCACACATATTTTTTTTTCTTTTTTTTTTCTTTTTTTCTCATTAGCTAACATTTTTTACAGAAGTTTATATTGTAATTTTCATTAAAAAGTAATTAAATACATTTCTACACATAAATATTAGCTTCTTTGAAGAGTCACGGCTGAAATAGGTGGTTGAGAATTTCAAACTCTATTTTTTTTTTAAATGAGACGGTAAAACATTTTGATTTTTTGGCATAATGTTCCCAAAAGGTTAAAGTTAATTATTAATAAAGAACAGGTCATGAGTATTTCTAGAACTTGTTGATTTTTCTTTTAAACGTCGATGTTCCAATTTTACGCGGTCAAAACAGTATGTTAAAATTGTAATACCATATGGTTATTTCAGTACAGTTTGATTGTATTTGTTGATGATGTGATCAATAATGTATTATTTCTGAAAGCAAATATATTTCTTGTTACTTTGATACCAAATTATTACCAAAATGTTGAAAAAAAAATGAAATAAAGGATTTTTCTTGTCTTTCGGGTGATGTCGTGGGTGATGTCGTTTTTATCGAAAATTCTGAAATGGGGGTAGGGTAGTTCAAATTAAAATAAAATTGTTATTTGACGGTAAATTTCTTTTAAATTTTATTTTTGAATCCAGGAAATGATACACATTAAGAAATTATCAAGCTGTTCAAAGTTTGAAATGATGCCCATTAGTGTCTTACTACCTTAATAGTCAAGCAATTTAATTATAATGCTGATACTCATAATATAACTGGTTAAACCGATTTATTTCTGCAGGCTGATATGTAAAGGAAGCATACACCAAGGAGATCTAGAGAATGGTGGAAGTCAGTGCGTGTGTATTTCCCTGTCATTTGTATCAAGGGATGAGTATCCTAGGAAACAGGAAGACGTTGACCAAATATTATTGGAAGGAACCATACTATTTAACGTTATATCAGCAGATGGTAACTGTCTGCTCATCTCTTAAATACCAGAAATTGTAGAAATCGGAGGCCACATTATTCATTTAGAATGCCGAGAGTCAAGAAGTGGGTTGATATCACAAAGTGCTGATGATCCTGAGTCCATGACCTATAGTATTACATCGGCACTCCGACAGTGTTTCAACGAATCAAAGAACGTCTTTTTGACACTAGGCAAGTTAACATCAGTTACTTATTTTATAAACGATCAAATAAAAATATAACGTTCAGTCCTTGTTTGAAATCAACTAATTTATACATGATGTATATAATAACCATAATTGTCCTCGCTTTTAGCGAAAGTGTGGGGACATCGAATCTCATTCGTCTGTATGTCCGTCTGCCGTCTGTCCGTCAGTCACAAAACAACTTTAACCTTCGTCATATTTGTTTAATGAGACAAGATAGGGCTTTCATATTTAACATGTGCATAACCTGTGACAAGACCTTTCCGAATGAACTATATATGTTTTTACCTCGTGACCTTCACCTTCAAGTTTGACCTACATCTTAAACCCATAAGAACCCGAAGTGGTTGATCACAATTCTCTGAATTTGCTTGTTATATATTATCAAGTCTGAATCTGTTCTGATCTTAATATTTTGTAAATATTTTAGTTTGTTTGACAGTATATCGGGAGTTTTTCATCAACAAAAAGTACTACGATTTTGCTTTAGTCGTGGTATTGGCGCTATTGGTTAGCGTCATTCAAAAACTTTAGCATTATGCTGTAACTCGATCACTGTTAAAAATTATAATTGATTGATTGATTGATTGGGGTTAACGCCGTTTTTAACATTTCCTCAGTCATATCACGGCGGCCAGTTCACCTACTCATGTATTTCCTGGTTTTCTGACACCAGTACTCCACACAACAACCTTCTCAAGCAACTGGCTGCTTTTCCACATAGACTAAGTCCATTGGTGGAAGACGAATGACGCATGTCGCATTGACTTTTGTTAAACATCGGAAAGAAAGTTGGCCGAGCCGGGATTCGAACTCACAACCCCTGGATTGACAGCCCGCGTCGCTACCGACCCCTGAATGTTAAAAATTATAAATAAACTTCAGTATACATGTTTCCAATGGCAAAACGTGTACCATATATGATCATCTATAGCTTTAAAAATCGGTATGAATTGTATGCCTTCTTTGACTATAGTGCCTCTTCCCTGTAGTTTTTATTATACAACAAACACGTGTAAGAGTTTGGTTCGTTCAGCGGCGCTGTTATGTCCGTGAATAATGATATATAGTGATATTCCAAATGTCATATTCTCTTGTTCATCCACTACATTAATGTTTATTTAATTGAATTACAATTTTATTTTAAAAAAAGGAGGATCAACTGTTGGAATCAAGCGTGTAGGAACCGTGACTTCGAAGTACGTGCTGATGGATTCGCACAGCCGTGATGATACTGGCATGTGCTCTCCACATGGGACTTCGGTTGTGTTAGAGATGCTTACTCAGAATGACCTTTACGACCATATCATGAACTTAGCTGCGTCTCTTCCCGTCCAGGACTTGCAGTTTGAACTGACGGCAGTTATCACAGGAAAAAGGTACATTTCGAAATTAAATGGTTCCATTTTTTTCTCATATCTCAGTAAACAGTTACTCAGTTAGATTAGTAAAAATGTAAATTTATAACTGTTTAAGGTTTTATTAACTTATTAAGTATCATTTGAAAGATTTAATTTAAGTTAACTGTACATGTACATGAAAGAAAACGGCTTGAAGAGCAACATTTAAGAGAATTGATTGATTGTGGTTTAACGCCGCTTTTAACAATTTCTCAGTTATATCACGACGGCCAGTTCACCTAACCTTGCATTCCCTGGTTTTCTCAAACCAGTACTCCACACAACAATCTTTCCAAGAAACTGGCTGCTTTTCCACATAGACTTAGCCCATTAGTGGAAGACGAATGACACATGTCGCATTGACTTTTGACAATCGTCGGAAAGAAAGTTGTCCGAGCCGGAATTCGAACTCACAACCCCTGGATTGACAGCCCGTGTCGCTACCGACTGAGCTACCGGGGCTCGACACATTTAAGAGAAACATAAATAATTGGCGATGCTATAATATCTAAACTTAATACCCTTTGGTTTGTTTCTCACAAATAATTGTATTGACTGAATAACTGCATGGTTAAAGAAATATTATATGCCTACCGTAATGTGCATTTTCATTACAAATTCTTTCATTTACAGCCCACAGCCTGGCGACGGACCCATCACGAGTCAACAGTCTAGCGACGGTCCAACCTTGAGTCAACTGCCTAGCGACGTCCCCATCGCAAGACCACAACCTAGCGACGGATCCACCACGAGTCAACAGTCTAGCGACGGTCCCACCACGAGTCAACTGCCTAGCGACGGCCCTATCACAAGACTACAGTCTAGCGACGGACCC
Organism: Serripes groenlandicus; assembly: GCA_031761405.1. Classification (NCBI taxonomy): domain Eukaryota; kingdom Metazoa; phylum Mollusca; class Bivalvia; order Cardiida; family Cardiidae; genus Serripes; species Serripes groenlandicus. The sequence continues at coordinate 50,489,857 of JASEVX010000007.1, read as the reverse complement.
AACACGAGTCAACAGTCTAGCGACGGACCAACCACAATACCACAGCCAAGCGACGGACCCACGACGAGTCAACTGCCTAGCGACGGCCCCATCTTTTGTCAACTGCCTAGCGACGACCCTACATTGAGTCAACTGCTTAGCGACGGTCCCATTGCAAGACCACAGCCTAGCGACGGCCCCATTACAAGACCACTGCCTAGCGACGGTCCAACATTAATATCACAGCCTAGCGACGGTCCCACCACAATACCACACCCTAGCGATGGACACGTCAGACATGAACAGCCTATCGATGGAAACGTTGGACATACACAGCCTAGCGACGGACAGCCCAGTCGTCATAGCGACGATCACATCATGGAATCTCAGCATTGTGACGTACATTCCACACACCCGCATGATATAATTGTACATGCAACGGATAACCAGTTCAGCGATACTCACTCGTCGAATCCTCAGCAAATGGACGTCGATAGTCAACATCCTGTTCTAACTCTAGATGTTAAGAACTATGATCCGGCTATATTTTCGGATGCTATGAAGTTCAAACTTATACTTGAGAGAGAGCCAGAGCTTACTTTCAACTTTCCTCCTAAATTGTTTAAGGATAAACGGAATAAAACGGGTCAAATGAAACGGTATTGTAAACGAGATTGGTTCAAGACTTTCAGTTTTATTTCATACTCTAAAGAAAATGAAGGATTGTATTGCCTAGCATGTGTAATGTTTCCAGATACTTCACACAGACGGTCAAAGAAGTTCATCACGGAACCTTTCTCAAATTGGAAAGACGCTATTGTAGATATGAAACTACACTCCACGTGCATTTATCACTTAAGCGCTATGGAGAAATTAGAAAGTTTCAAGAACACGCACAAGACGCCATCTCGAAGAATAGATGTATCAATGACCACAGAGTGTTCACAAAGGGTAACAAGAAACCGTAAAATACTTGAATCAATTGTGAAAAGTCTGGTATTTTGTGGGAGGCAAGGAATTGCCCTTCGTTCACATCGGGACGACAATACTTCAGCAACCACTAGTTTGTCCATGGGTAATTTCAAGGAATTGCTAAAGTTTCGTGTTGATGCCGGTGACAAATTACTGCAAGAACACCTTTCATCGTGTGCAAAGAACGCATCCTACACGTCAAAAACAGCACAGAATGAGTTGCTGTATTGTATAAAGACTTTCATTCAAAAGACAATTGTGGACGAAGTTAAGTCACAAGCTATTGGTCCCTATTTTGGATTTCAGTGTGACGAAGTAACGGACAGCAGCTATTGGGAACAACTTGGCATCGTTCTGCGGTACACAACACCTGATTCAAGACCTATTGAGAGGCTCTTGGAATTTGTGGCTTGTGAAGAGATTACAGGTGCTGCAATATCTGAGAAAATTCTTCAAGCGTTTACAGAAGTTGACCTCGATCCTAGTATGTGCCGATCCCAAACCATGGACGGTGCCGGTAATATGGCAGGGAGAGTCAACGGTTGCGCAGCATTGATTCGACGGCAATACCCTAAAGCTGTATATCATTACTGTTCAAGTCATGATCTGAACTTACCACTCAGCAAAAGTTGTCAAGTCAAGGAAGTTCACATCATGCTTGATTCCTTGAAACAACTAGGCTTGTTCTTCAAGTATTCTCCAAAACGAAGCAGGATACTTGAATCAGCAATAGACGAGGTGAACAAGAGACAGGTTGAGCAAATAAAGAAGAGCAAGTTCAAGCTGTTTTGTATGACGAGATGGATCGAGAAACACACATGCCTGGATGATTTTGACGAGATGTACGAGGCGTTGTTGATGTGCCTAGAAGCCATATCGTCATTGGAAGCTGGCTGGGACGCCAAGGCTGTTGTAGACGCCAACGGACTGCTGAAGAAGATTTCAGATCCAACCTTCATCGTATGTTTCCAAACTGTTCATCAGTATTTTGGCTACTTCAGTGGACTAAGTAGGAAGCTCCAGGGCTCCACATTAGATGTAATCCAAGCTTACGGAATGGTTGAAGATATCAAGTTAACTGTGGCGGAGCTCAGGAACGACGAGGACGAATTTAATAAGGTTTTCGCTAAGGCAACACAGATGGCATCAACTGCTAATATACCTTCTCTTGAACCCCCAAGACGCTGTGGGAGGCAGACTCAAAGAAGCAACGTTCCGTCGTCCACTCCAAAAGAGTATTTTCGTATTGCAATTTACCTGCCCTTTGTCGATGCTTTACTGAGTCAGGTCAATATGAGGTTTAGCAGCCTTTCAAAACAAGCAGTGCAGGCCCTTGTTCTCATTCCGAAGCATCACCATTTGATGAATGAAGAAACCTGCGACGTCATCTATCAGTATTTCAGAGAGGACTTGCCATCGCCAGCAGAATTTTACCAAGAGTTAAGGTTGTGGCAACGACTTTGGTCAAACAAAGAAGTAAAGCCAGACTCTTTGCAATCAACACTAGCGGATGAGAGTATGTGCAAGCTGATATATCCTAACATCTACACGATTTTGCACTTCCTGATACTAACATCAGTTACGTCAAGCTCAGTAGAGAGAGCAAACTCTTCCTTAAAATTAATTAAGAACAAATTAAGGAGCACAATGGGAAATGACAGGTTTAATGCTCTCGCCCTGCTGTATGTCCATAAGGATATAGCTATTGACATTGATGCAGTGACAACCCTATACGCACAACGAAACCCTCGAAGGATGTCGTTGCTTAATCCACTGTCAGATTAGACATTACGTATTTTATCGTTGTAATCATACTGAACGTATATATCTATATTATAATTATACATTATATCATATATATAATACATGCTATGTATGTTTAAAACAATGTTTAGTTCAAGTTAGTAGTTGTTGGATTTACGCCCCCCCTAACCCAAAATCCTGGATCCGCCCCTGAACCATACTGGTAAATTACGCTGGAAACACCGTGATACATGTATAACTGAACTATTAATGAAACGCCATAAAACACCACCATCTATTTACAAGAGTAATACAATTCATGTAGAATAATATAAAACTTGTTCGATTGATTTATTTTCAACACCGTGTTCAACATTATCTCAGTTATATATCACGGCGCCTAATTCTCTACCCATGCATTTTCTTGCTTTTTACACCAGTACTCGTGTATGATGAACATTTGTATTGAACCCTGTTCCTGATACAGACTACATGTCACGCCTTAGAATATAGTGAGTACATGAGGAATTTTCAACATTGTTTAAGTAATGACACGGTGGCAAGCTCACACATAATTTACCGACTGTTCAGGGACTACACTGATACATAGAGTGTATAATTACTCAACAGAACTTAACACAACATATCTATATTACACTAACCTATCTTGTCGATGTCCTTCTCCTAATATTTCCGTTTTCTCAACTATTCTATATGTTCACAGCTTGACATTCCGCAGTGCGCAGACCGAGTGTAAAATGTTCTCCTAAACTTGATAAAGACTGACGTCATACACGTTATCATATGTCAATACACATTGAAATTATATCTTTAAACCTTTCCCAATATATATATTCTTGTTTTGACGCAACATAAGACAACTTTTGAAACCATAGGGGCAAAAGGTTGAAATAATTCATGATGATCCCTTTCCCATTTTGCAACAGTGTTTTCAACTATTTTCAGTTATCAAACTTTCCAACTTAGCCATTTTCGGGTTGTCTTTACGTTTTTAAGTCGTCTGCTACTGATGTGTTGTTTGTTGGTAAGGGTTAAGATACACTCTACTGTTATAAACGACTGTGTATGGATGGTATGTAAATGCTCCTTTTTTGAAGTATTACATTTGGTTTTTCATTCTATTTTGTTAATGTTAATACATCTTAAACATTTGTTGAAGGTGCATATTCATGCATTTAAGCTGGTGTGACAGACGTAATGTCAATTATCGGTGATATGAATTGTAATACACCGATATTCGTATGTGTTAGTGAAGTACAAGATGGGGCTACTTAGTCGATTGATTGGGGTTTGAGCAATTGTGTTATTCCGTTAAAGACGAATGACGCGTGTCGCATTGACTTTGGTCAAACGTCAGAAATAATATTGGCCGAGCTGGGTTTCAAACTAACGATCCGTTGATTTACAGCCCGCGTCGCTATTGACTGACTTACCCAATCTCGGTCTTTTTGAAGGTTATTTTAATTTGTTACAGGTAAACTTGAAACACGATTTATATAAATTAATACACCGGAACCTATATCGTCCTTATACATATTTGAATAGCATCCATATCAGTACAAACAAGTTATGCTGACCATTCTTGTTCCCATCTTCTATATATAACAACATGTTTGTGAGCTTAAATGGTATGTAATTTGTATACATTTTCGGGAAAAGCTTGGAATGTTGTCCCGTTTAAAACTGATTTTTAACAACCGTTTTACATCATTTTTCGTTGCATACAGCAGTGTTATCAACCTTCTTGTCATGGCTTAAAACGTTATTGAAATCACCATTTCAGTCGAAACTGCACATTTTATCATGGATATTATATTGGAAAATGTAATAGATACCAACTTTACTTTAAACATGTGACCCTTATCAAAAACAGGGCTGTGGATCACGGTTACTTGATAGTTATTTCGTAGCAATATAAATCGTTTAGATATGTATCACTCAAGCAAAACTACACATGGGTCTACATGTTGTACTTTTTTCTGGTCAGTATGAACATCATGGGAAAGGATGTAAAGGATTTAAAACTCATGAAGGACGTTAACGAATAGTGTATTTTGTACCGACCAGCTCTGCGTTCAGTAAAACAAGTTAATAGCTCATACAGGACGTTAACGAATAGTGTATTTTGTACTGACCAGCTCTGCGTTCAGTAAAACAAGTTAATAGCTCATACAGGACGTTAACGAATAGTGTATGTTGTACCGATCAGCTCTGCGTTCAGTAAAACAAGTAAGTAGCTCATAAAGGACGTTAACGAATAGTGTATTCTGTACCGACCAGCTCTGCGTTCAGTAAAACAAGTAAGTAGCTCATAAAGGACGTTAACGAATAGTGTATTTTGTACTGACCAGCTCTGCGTTCAGTAAAACAACTTAATAGCTCATACAGGACGTTAACGAATAGTGTATGTTGTACCGACCAGCTCTGCGTTCAGTAAAACAAATTAATAGCTCATACAGGACGTTAACGAATAGTGTATTTTGTACCGATCAGCTCTGCGTTCAGTAAAACAAGTTAATAGCTCATACAGGACTTTAATGAATAGTGTATTTTGTACCGATCAGCCCTGCGTTCAGTAAAACAAGTTAATAGCTCATAAAGGACGTTAACGAATCGTGTATTTTAGTACCGATCAGCCCTGCATTCAGTGAAACAAGTTAATAGCTCATACAGGACGTTAACGAATAGTGTATTTTGTACCGACCAGCTCTGCGTTCAGTAAAACAAGTTAATAGCTCATACAGGACGTTAACGAATAGTGTATGTTAGAACCGATCAGTCCTGCATTCAGTGAAACAAGCTAGTAGCTCATAAAGGGCGTTAATAAATAGTGTATTTTGTACCGATCAGCCCTGCGTTCAGTAAAACAAGTTAGAAACTAATAAAGGACGTTAATGAATAGTGTCTGTTGTACCAATCAGCCCTGTGTTAATTAAAACTAGTTAGTAACTCATAAAGGACGTTAACGAATAGTGTATGTTAGTACCGATCAGCCCTGTGTATAGTTAAACACGTTAGTAGCTTATACATGACGTTAACGAATAGTGTATTTTGTACATATCATCGCTGCGTTCAGTTAAACAAGTTAGTAGCTCTTAAAGGACTGTATACTGTATATTGTACCGATCAGCTCTTGTTTAATAACATATAGAGAGATGTATATACATCCAATCCGGGAGTCCTCCCTTTCAGAGCGATTTATGTACAGGCTGTCCTAACTTGGCCGCTTATATGTAATCGCTTCAACAGTTCTGATCGCGACATCCAACCCCGCTTTACTTGATTGGTTGATTGATTCGGCCTAACGCCGTTTTCATAATTTATTTCAGTCATATCACGGCTTCCGAATCACCTACTCATGTGTTTTCTAGCTTGCTCACACCAGTTCTCCACACGACATTCTTTTCAAACAGCCCACTGGTGCAAGACGGATGACGCTTGTCACAGTGACGTTTGCCCAACGTCGGAAAGAATGTTTGCCGGGCTTGAATTTGAACAAACATCCCCTGGATTGCTAGAACTGAAATTTGCCCTCGACTTACGGAACTCAAGTGCCGTGGATTTTATGATAATTCAAGAGATGTTAAACTGACAGAGTAGTACCATCATTGTCCCTAGTTGTCACATTGTTAGAAATACATGCAGCTTGAACGGTTTCATAAAGTAAATACTATTATATATTTAGACTGTTTGATTGATTGGGGTTTACCGCCATTTTCCAAAAAAAAAATCAGTATCATCACGGCGTCCAGTGAACTCCCGTCTTGCTGTATATAAATAAAGTATATAATATTATTTATTTTGTAGTGAACACAAAATAACATCCAAGTTTATCGTAAAAGCGATACCTTTTTCTTATCTCTTAAAGGGCATTGTATAGTTTAGTCCGGTAATAAAGAAACATGATTAAATTTAAATAACTTACGTCGTCTGTAACTTTTTATATGTTTAATTATTTTCGTCTGCAATACTTTTGAAAAACGTAATTCTTCTCCGCAAATGTTGCTGAAATAGAACTTGAGTGTCAAAGAGTCTGTATGTCGACTAAGGCCCCCCCTCCCCCCTCCCCCTCCCCCCACCACCACCCACACTATTTTATTCTGACCTCGAATCAAACTATCTGTTAAGGTCATCAACAGTTGACTAAATCCGCCGCTAGTGTTCAAAGAGTTAGAATAGGGGTTATTTAATGTTACTTTAAATGTAGGGAATACACCGAGTTGTATTGACTGACAATGAGCGGATCATGGCACGCCACACCAACGTTGGCCGAGATTCCATAGTTTTATCATGTTTGCCATTTATGATTGTCGCCAGTACGATTGTACATATAGGACGACAGATAATGAAGCCAGTATACTTCTCTCGGGAATGGGGTATCGAGATATGCAAGCCAAGATTTAGCGAATAGACCAAGGAAACTATAACAGTAAATAGAGTACAAATGTGAAAATGAATTAAATCAATCTGACATATTGTTTAGGTTGATTGGACGTAATAACGACAAAAACAGAGAGAGAGATGCCGTTGGTATGTCAATGACGTAATACCTAGTTAGTCGGCTGTGGATGTATGTCAATGACGTAATACCTAGTTAGTGGGCTGTGGGTGTATGTCAATGACGTAATACCTAGTTAGTCGGCTGTGGGTGTATGTCAATGACGTAATACCTAGTTAGTCGACTGTGGATGTATGTCAATGACGTAAGACCTAGTTAGTCGGCTGTGGTTGTATGTAAATGACGTAATACCTAGTTAGTCGGCTGTGGGTGTATGTCAATGCCGTAATACCTAGTTAGTCGGCTGTGGATGTATGTCAATGACGTAATACCTAGTTAGTCGGCTGCGGATGTATGTCAATGACGTAATACCTAGTTAGTCGGCTGTGGGTGCATTTCATTGACGTAATACCTAGTTAGTCGGCTGTGGATGTATGTCAATGACGTAATACCTAGTGAGTCGGCTGTGGATGTATGTCAATGACGTAATACCTAGTTAGTCGGCTGCGGGTGTATTTCAATGACGTAATACCCAGTTAGTCGACTGTGGATGTGCAGGCTGACAACGCCCATAGGCTGATCGGTTTCCGGTCAAACCAAACAGGGGATATATATATATATATATTGTGTCCGTGGTGCGCCCGATAACCATTACAGTTAATGCACACATTGTTGATATAGCGCAAAGCGGGGGCACATGCATACATGATAAAAACGCAAAATGAGTAATAGCACGTTTAAGTCTGCCGCATGTAGAATTCCATATCATCCTACCGAGTTCCTTACTGTATAAATCGTGTGATTGATTTGATAGTTTAATTAAAGTTGATAAGCAGACGGTTCAATGAATAAGTTCAAATTCTTTGAATATAATTGGATTGTTCTCATAAAAAATAAAGTAGTGTATTATTTTAAGAATGTTATATTTTGAATTTGAAGTATAGGGTTTGAAATTGACTTTTTTTTTAAAGTTGTTATAGAAACATGCTGCAAGTATACACGTGGCTTACGACTAAGGCTATATGTGTTATATTTTGACTTAGGTTGTAATCGTGTCAGAAGTGTATGCGGAATAAACATAAATAAACATAAATGAACATAAATAAATGTCTGGATATGATTGACAGCAGGGGCCTTATTTTCGATACATTGTCCGATTAGAAGTAGCTTGCATGTAAGAAGTGGAATTTAATAAGTTTGTGTAAAGAAGGGTTCTTCACGCAACTGCCCTGTATATAACCTGTGTTATACAACCCACCATGTCCGTTTAAGGAGGGAATGATGTATGCAAAGTCACGCTAATGGGTAAGGATTTTGAACTTAGATACATGGAAAGCAATTTTGATTGGAAGCCTAATGTTATTGTAGAAGAAAGATATCCATCGTAAAAACAGATCATTTCAGATTAACACTAATCAGTGTCACACATTGGCAGTAGAAAATGTGCAATTTGGTAATAAAGATGTTCAATGTATACGCTTTAGCAAGCAAATCAGTAATAAAGACGTTCAATGTATACGCTGTAGCAAGCAATTCGGTAATAAAGACGTTCAATGTATACGCTGTAGCAAGCAATTCGGTAATAAAGACGTTCAATGTATAAGCTGTAGCAAGCAATTCGGTAATAAAGACGTTCAATGTATACGCTTTAGCAAGCAATTCAGTAATAAAGACGTTCAATGTATACGCTGTAGCAAGCAATTCAGTAAAAGACGTTCAATGTATACGCTATAGCAAGCAATTCGGTAATAAAGACGTTCAATGTATACACTGTAGCAAGCAATTCGGTAATAAAGACGTTCAATGTATACGCTGTAGCAAGCAATTCGGTAATAATGATGTTCCATGTATACACTGTCGCAAGTAATTCGGTAATAAAGACGTTCAATGTATACTCTGTCGCAAGTAATTCGGTAATAAAGACGTTCAATGTATACGCTGTAGCAAGTAATTCGGTAATAAAGACGTTCAATGTATACACTGTAGCAAGCAATTCAGTAATAAAGACGTTCAATGTATACGCTGTAGCAAGTAATTCGGTAATAACGACGTTCAATGTATACGCTGTCGCAAGTAATTCGGTAATAAAGACGTTCAATATATACGCTGTAGCAAGTAATTCGGTAATAAAGACGTTCAATGTATATACTGTAGCAAGCAATTCAGTAATAAAGACGTTCAATGTAAAGGCTGTAGCAAGTAATTCGGTAATACAGACGTTCAATGTATACGCTGTAGCAAGTAATTCGGTAATAAAGACGTTCAATGTATACACTGTATCAAGCAATTCAGAAATAAAGACGTTCAATGTATACGCTGTAGCAAGCAATTCGGTAATAATGATGTTCAATGTATACGCTGTAGCAAGCAATTCAGTAATAATGACGTTCAATGTATACGCTGTAGCAAATAATTCAGTAATAAAGACGTTCAATGTATACGCTGTAGCAATCAATTCGGTAATAAAGACTTTCAATGTATACGCTGTAGCAAGCAATTCGGTAATAAAGACGTTCAATGTATACGCTGTAGCAAGCAATTCAGTAATAAAGACGTTCAATGTATACACTGTAGCAAGCAATTCGGTAATAAATACGTTCAATGTATACGCTGTAGCAAGCAATTCGGTAATACAGACGTTCAATGTATACGCTATAGTAAGCAATTCGGTAATAAAGCCTTCAATGTATACACTCTAGCAAGCAATTCCGTAATAAAGACTTCAATGTATACGCTGTAGCAAGCAATTCGGAAATAAAGACGTTGAATGTATACACTGTAGCAAGCAATTCAGTAATTATGACGTTCAATGTATACGCTGTAGCAAGCAATTCGGTAATAAAGACGTTCAATGTATACACTGTAGCAAGAAATTCAGTAATAAAGACGTTCACTGTATACGCTGTATCAAGCAATTCGGTAATAAAGACGTTCAATGTATACACTGTAGCAAGCAATTCAGTAATTATGACGTTCAATGTATACGCTGTAGCAAGCAATTGAGTAATAAAGACGTTCAATGTATACACTGTAGCTAGCAATTCAGTAATAAAGACGTTCAATGTATACACTGTAGCAAGAAATTCAGTAATAAAGACGTTCAATGTATACGCTCAAGCAAGCAATTCAGTAATAAAGACATTCAATTTATACAATGTAGCAAGCAATTCATTAATAAAGACGTTCACTGTATACGCTGTAGCAAGCAATTCAGTAATAAAGACGTTCAATGTATACACTGTAGCAAGCAATTCGGTAGCAAGCAATTCGGTAATAAAGACGTTCAATGTATACGCTGTAGCAAGCAATTCGGTAATAAAGACGTTCAATGTATACGCTGGTGCAAGCAATTCGGTAATAAAGACGTTCAATGTATACACTGTTGCAAGCAATTCAGTAATAAAGACGTTCAATGTATACACTGTAGCAAGCAGTTCGGTAATAAAGACGTTCAATATATACGCTGTAGCAAGCAATTCAGTAATAATGACGTTCAAGGTATACGCTGTAGCAAGCAATTCAGTAAGAATGACGTTCCATGTATACGCTGTAGCAAGCGATTCAGTAATAAAGACGTTCAATGTATACACTGTAGCAAGCAATTCGGTAATAAAGACGTTCAATGTATACGCTGTAGCAAGCAATTCGGTAATAAAGACGTTCAATGTATACACTGTAGCAAGCAATTCAGTAATAAAGACGTTCAACGTATACGCTGTAGCAAGCAATTCGGTAATACAGACGTTCAATGTATACGCTGTAGCAAGCAATTCGGTAATAAAGACGTTCAATGTATACACTGTAGCAAGCAATTCAGTAATAAAGACGTTCAATGTATACGCTGTAGCAAGCAATTCGGTAATAAAGACGTTCAATGTATACGCTGTAGCAAGCAATTCAGTAATAAAGACGTTCAATGTATACAATGTAGCAAGCAATTCGGTAATAAAGAGGTTCAATGTATACACTGTAGCAAGCAATTCGATAATAAAGACGTTTAATGTATACACTGTAGCAAGCAATTCAGTAATAATGAAACATGACATTATAGACGCAATACTCAAGATGAGATATTTTGGTTACCGTCAAATATTAAAGCGGTAGTCCTTTCAAGATTAGGAGGATTAGTAGTCCTTTCAAGATTTAGGGGGGGGGGGGGGGGCTTATATTTCATTTATACATGTAGCAGTTTTAGATAACAAAGTTCGTTCAATGTTTACATTATCGCCGCCTCAGGGAGAACACGATGTTTGAAGTTAAAAGTCAACGTCGGACACAATACACAAAGACAGATGGACGACGGAGAGATACAGCAAACTTTTACTCATAACACATATGTGTCAAGGGTAAAGGTACAGCAAAAGCAGAGTATTGTTTAATATAAATAAAGTGTTTGATCATACAATCATGAACACTAAAAATAAAGTGAAACGCGTAACATTTGTAAATGTTAACTTTTCCGTGCCATTTTCCTGTTACCTGTTAAAAAAGATAACACATAATTTATCAAATAAATCCCTTTCAAGTTTAATCTAACGGACTCCCCAAATAGCATTTGCGATTTATGATCAATCATTGAGATAGCGTTTATCAGCCTGTCTATGCAAACAGGTACACTTTAGATTTTGTAAATATTGTAGCTTCAAATAAACCTTTCAATCTGCTCGGTTTTAAAATCACCTTCACATATCAGTCAAAATAGTATAACAAGCAATTAGTATAAGTTATTGTTATTGTATAAAGCTCTGCTATAATATCATCACATCATAACCAGTATATTTATATTGAATATCAGCCTCATCATGTCGCTATAAGCATTAGCCGCTGGATGTACCTATATTTTCTTTTCTTCTATCATATTGTGTATGTATATATTATATTTTTTGTTTGATGTTAACAAATCTCCCACGAGGAGGATGAATAAATAAATAAATAAATAAATAAATAATTAAACATTGTTTACGGAAAATAGAAGGGCCAGCTATAAATAGTTTGATATATTCCTATTTCTTGGATTGTATTGTAGAAAGTACGACGGCGAATAAGTGTTTTACTGACAATACAACTTATGTGATCGAAACGAAAACGAATACAACAGAATACCGGTATGATCTTATGTTATCAAATGCAGATGTTGGACGCTTATTTCAATGAATATAAGATAGTGTATATCTTGATTAGACTTCGCCGTCAGGATATATACTGAGACCAGGTTGATCCCTTTTTTACGCGGACTTGATTCATTTTAAGATGGTAAATATTAAAGTTTAGCATTCCAAGTGAAGCATAGTATGCCACTATACCTCCTTAAAGAGGTATCACTGTAAGAGAAAACCACCAGGTTTATACGTGTATGAAAGTCAACTTTTATCACACAATTTAGACTTTGGTCCGTGATATAACACTCTTCTTTTCACAATTCCTTTATTCATTTCTTTGGATTTAAACAAATAGGGAGGTAAGATGTAAACGAAAATGTACGCTATATATTTATGAAGTATCATATTTTAAGAATCAATACGATAGATCAATATTATATTTCAAGAATTTGCACTTTTGATCTAAATGTTTTATAAATTGTCTTAACCCTTTCCTACATGTCACACTTTTATACACATCTGCATCAGACGAATTTTGAAAACCCTTTGACAAAAGTAATATTCGCTGATATAGTTTCTTTTTGCCAAAATGTTTTAAATTTTATTCAATAAATGTTATTTCGTTATAAACAGAGTTTCAGAAACCTTTTTAAGTGTAAACATATCATTACTGAATATTATTGAAAACATTGTGTTAAAAAGAAGACTTTACACATTATAAACAATTCCTCTTTTTGTCACATTTGTTCACATGCCACTTGCTGTTATCGCGTCAAATTACAAATGGTAGCGTGATTAGTTTAAGTATAACGCTTTGTTCGTAATCGATTTAAAATCATCAGTTAAACCAAACAAACAACTGAACGTCGATGTATCTGTTTAACAGCGCCGTTCTAAATAGTGATGAAGACAAGAATATCAAGTTGAGCAGCATATCGGAGGTATTCACGTAGATCACTAATGAGCGTGTTGTCCCTGTCGCTTCTTTGTAACGGACGTCTTATTTGATTTAAATTGGGCATTATAAAAGCGCCTATCCAAGGGGAATGTTACAAGTTTGCCATGTTGAACAGTGTTACTGTATGTTCATGTTAGACTCAGAATATACACACGTTGATAGAAGCGTCCAGCAAGCTAGTGACATAATTATGTGAACTGTGTATATGCTCATGATGATCTGGTTATATACTGCGCGCAAAGGCTAACGTGTACTTGTTTGCATTCACCGGCAAAGCGATCGACATTTATCATTACTGTTTTTGAGATATTCACAAAGGCAAAGCGCCTTTAGCTAATTCGTGAATACATCGTATACACTGTATGAATCACACGACTCTTGATACATCACAAAAAGTAAGTGTTTTGATCAAATAAGCGATGGTATTTGATACATGTCTCATTGATATGTTTTAAGTAATGCCCCCGTCATAGCATTTTGGCTACAACGTGAGCAAACGTAGAACGACGTGGCTAAAACGTGATCAAACCTGACATAACATGATCAAACGTGACACAACGTGAAGTGGAAATTTTAATTGTGGACATGTTCAAAATTCGCTCACGTTTCCCCACAACGTACTACAACGAGGCGAGAACGTGGTACAGAGCAGTATAACGAAACAGAAACGTAGCAAAAACGTAATAGAACGTGAACATAGCGCGTCCCGCCGGTTGATACTTTCTGTAGTGTTTGATGACACGTTGTGCTGCGCTATGCTTCGTTGTGCCGACGTATTGCAACGCTGTGTCACGCTATGATACACTGTAGCACGTTGAACTACGTTATGAGCTGCGTTATGCTACGGTATTTTACGTTGTGCTATGTTTCTGCTATGTTGTGCTACGATTTGGTACGTTGTGGTACGCTATATATTATACGCTCTGTCCCGTCGATGGATTGTAATAATTCCTGTTCCTGATCACTACTACCAACAGATAACTACATAACTTCTATTTTAGATATAGATTAAGTGGTCAACGTGTTATGCAACTAGTTAATCAGATAAGTATCGTGATATTGATTTGGTTAACTAGTAAGTATCGTGATAACTTAGTGGTTAACTAGTAAGTATCGTGATAACTTAGTGGTTAACTAGTAAGTATCGTGATAACTTAGTGGTTAACTAGTAAGTATCGTGATAACTTAGTGGTTAACTAGTAAGTATCGTGATAACTTAGTGGTTAACTAGTTATGTAACTAGTTAGTCAGATAAGTATCGTGATAATTATGTAGTGAACTAGTTATGTAACTAATTAGTCAGATAATTATCGCGTTATGTATATGATTAACTAGTTTCATAACACGTTAATCACTTAACTACGGAAGCTTTAAGTAGGCACACGTTAATGTATTAACGTTTTATGTTTCTAGTTAAGTTGTGTCGACATACTGATTACAGCAAGGCAGGTTTCCATGGGTTCCGACGATTTGTCGATATATAACGAATCATATCGTCATAACAAATTATACATGTTATTCTAAATGAAATTGTTAAGACTACAAGATAAATATGTTGACTAGCACTTACACGCAAGACAACATAATACAGGTTGTCAAATGACCTAAAATATCTTATTTCACAAACGTTATATCGATATTTCGATGTAAATTAAAGCGATAAGCGCACAACATGTGTATGTGAATATTTACCTACACACAAGACAAAATAATGCATGTTTTCAATGAGCCCGTCGCCTGTATTAGGGGAGCTTAACAACTACATAACTACACAAATATAACTACACAAGTACACAACTACAACTACAAAGGATATGGAAATGTGTGTTATACAAGTACACAGCTACGTAAATACACAAGTAAACAACCACAACTAAAAAACAACACATACACAACTACGCAACCACATACCTACATAACTACATAACTCCACAACTTCAACTACACAACTACGCAATAACACCTCCACAACTAAACAACTACCCCTACACAACTACTAGGATAAGTGTGTTCTTTGGTTACATGTATACAACTACACAGCTACGTAAATACACAACTAAACAACCACACAACTAAACAACACAACTGCACAAATACAAAACTACGCAAATACACAACTATGCAAGTATACAACTATATAACTACACAACAACATATACAAAACTACACAACTACACCAGTACACAACTAAATAACTACACAAATACAAGTAAACAATTACGTAAGTTAACTTTACCATTACACAACTTCACAACTAAACAACTAAACAACTACACAACCACACACCTACATAACTACACAACTACACAACTACACAACTCTTTAAGTAAATTTCAGCGGCCATTTCACGCACCCCAACATTTGTTGCCTGGATCTCCGTGGCTAATAATTCAAAAAATAAGATGTTTTTGTTTATCCTCTATTAAGATGAATTACTCTGATTTAAACTCACAACCTTTCGATTTACAGGCGTCATCGGTACTGACTGCAATCAGGGTGTTATTTCTGACTCCAGTTAAATATACCTCCATCTATACCGAAAACAGTTACACATTTGGTGTAGGTCACGTAAACACCGACCTACGGAGGATTTGGCATATAAGCATTTGCAATTATTTCCATCGGTAATACGAACTACCAATCGAAGGGTTGAACCAAAGATCGAAGTTCAATATCCCTAAATAATTCACATAAATCTGGTCCTTGTGCCGCGAACACAGTCCTTCGGAAATGTATGCACATTACGCATTTGCAATTATTCTTAGCGGTATATTGCATTTCAATCTTTGGTTCAACATTGCTTGTTGTTGGCAACAACGTGGTCTGTCGAGCCATTGGTTGTGGATTCGAATCCGGAGTCGGCAAGCTTTCTTTCCGACACAATTAACTGTAACGGAGTAAAGAAAAAACACCTTTCTATTCCATCATCATACGGGACGGTTTGTCAATAGCGACGTGTGCTGCTAATCAAATGATTGTGGGTTCGAACACCAGCTAGGCCAACTTTATTCCGTCAATTGGCTTATTTAGTGGCATATGCTACTTGAATGATATTGGCTATATAATAGTATAGTACGACGTCATTATATGATGTTATATTGAAAGACAAAAGACACATCCGCATATGTCTTAATACATCCGTGTTGAAGCAGAAAAGATATATGCCTATAAGTGAGCGCTTTATATAAGCTTACATGATTTAGTACAGTGTTAGATTATACGCGTACGTTAAAGCATTAGACGCACTTGTATACACGTTTACTTCCTCTTTATGAAAGGGTTGCAACCATAATAAGGCCTTTGAAATTAAATTGTAAAAACATTTCAATAGTGTAGAGACTTTACAATGAATGGATCTTGTAAAGAAGTCGACGTTTACATATGAGTCACGCCCCGTTAAAATAAGCCTGTCCTTCTATTGTGTTAACGTTCATTTCTTAAAGTATGATATAACAAGAAGACCATACTGTTTCCTATATCAATTATCACAGACATGTATGGTGATTGACTTATAACGTTTACTTCATAACAACTATACTTTGACTAAATACTGTTTCCTATATCACCGATCATAAGCAGGGTGTATGGTGATTAACTTACAACGTGTACTCGTTAAAGGGTATAATAAGGGGATATATATAAGGGTAGAAGGGGATAATAAACCACAAGTCGGTACGCATACCTTTCCTACACTGGCAATAGTTCACCCCATCAGTCGGTTATATTCATCATCATGAGAGGCGACACAAGTATTAATAGACATAAACTAGAATGCAAAATATACGTTTACCCTTTTTATGCAGGCAGACCGATTTATTTTGATAGTTTTTTTTTTCTTTTTCAACATTATTTCAGTTATTACGTCGACAGGTCACTTATTCATTATCCCGGGGTAAAAAAACAGTACGAGAAATGTGCCTTGCTCATGGGCAGTCCCCCATGGACGCAGCAACAGGGGATCGTAATCGGAACGCTCGGTTTCAAATCCACACCGCTAACCACTCGTCCACTGCGGATTTCGCCGGTGGAACCAACATGACTACGTACGAAGTATATGTTCCTGAATGCGTATAATTTAATTAATACCAAATGCATGGACAAGCTTGATAACATTAGCATAATTCACACGGGTCCACACTTTACTACCATTGGTTTACGATTTAAAAATATATTTTGAATAACGTTTTTTATATCAAGGCCATCAGTTCACTAACGCATGAGTTGTTAGCTTATTTCAACCTGTACTCGAGTATGACAAATGATTGCAATCGGTAACTCAAGTTTTCGGGACAAACAAGAAACACACATTATGTGAAATGCCCGTCTTGATATATTGTAATACCACTGAATACGATATAAAGCTCTTACTAATGAATCTGTCAATTAATCAATCAGTAATTTCTCTGTGACATTCAGTTCACTTAACCCTGTAGTCCGACTTTCTCGGCCGAGCCCCGATAGCTCAGTCGGTAGTAACGACGCAGATTGTCAATCCCAGGAGTTGTGAGTTCGAATCCTATCTCGGCAAACATTCTTTCCAACGTTTGACAAAAGTCACTGTGACATTCGTCTTTCACCAATGGGCTAACAGTTTAAGTGGAAAAGCAGCCATTTGCTTGGAAAGTATATTGTGTGGAGTACTGGTGTGAGAAAGCCAGGAAACGCAGGAGTTGGTGAACTGGCCGCCGTGATATGTCTGTAACATTGATGAAAACAGTTTTAAACGCGTACCAATCAATTAATCCTGACACTCTCGTACCCTTACTACACACAACAAATACAAGTTTAGCTCATTGTTGCATGACTCTTGTTTTCATAGATACAATGCATGGACACGCTGGAATTAAAACTCAAAACCCCTGGATCAACACCCCTCGGTGTGCTATCGACAGCAATCAGCTTGAATCGATTGATTTGGAATAAGTGCAGTTTTCAACAACATTATGCTCATATAACGTGTGTATCATGCATTGTTTACAACACTACTGCACACAACAATCTTCCCTTCTGCCTACATGTTCATTTCACCATATTATTGTAAGTCAATTAGTTAAAGATAAATGACGCAAGTTGAAATGAAGTATATCAATGCAAGCAAGATGCAATATCCCCGAGTTTTTAAATATAAAATGGTTGAAAAAGTGAGCACAGTTATATTTTATAGAGTAAAGGGTGAATACACAATGTCAATGTTTCATTTAGGAACAGGATCGTAAAAGTTATCGAAGGTGGTACACACCTGTAAATATATCTTGTTTGTGTGTCAATTTGGTTAGCATAAAACAGTTATAAATGGGATTGATTAAACGTATAGTATATACAATACATACCTATTCTTACAACGTGCCATATACCACACATGCGAGAGAGATTTATAAGACAAAACCAAATATCACAACATAAGTAAACTTACAATTACTGATCCTATAGTTATGTTCCAAGCCCGTTTTCTAAACAAGGTAACGTTTTAACTGCTTTATCGCCTCCATTTTGTAGAATGAGTGTAAATGAACGAATTGATAATCAATATAGACAGACGGTATAGAAGCTATCATATTGCAATACGCATTGAGCAGTTTAATGAGGTATATGTATTTACGGGTTTAAACCGGTGTGACACATAACCAGTACTCGCGCCGTTTGAAAAAAAGGCAGAAACCGCTTTTCCATGGATTCCAACACGGGACCTTTGGAACGAGACGCCAACGTCCTACCACTGAACCACTGTATTGTAATACAAATACTTCAATTTTAAGAATGCAAGTACAGAACCGAATGGAACTGATGATGTACTCGGTTGATTGATTGATTAGTTGTGGGTTAACTCCTTTCAGCAATTTTCAGTCATATCACAGCGGCCAGTTCACCTACGAATGTGCTTCATATATTTCTAACACCAGTAATCTAAACAGCATTCTGTAATGGCTACTGATACGTATTTACTGTTATCCCATTGGATTTACCCAAAAAAGAAACCCTTTATAAAGAATAACGTCAAAGAAATTATCATATTTCAATACACATTGAAAAAATCGTTAAAGTGTATATTTACTATTTTAAACCAGTTTGGCGTGCTTAAATGGCAATGATCAATTATACGTAATAAGTACTCCGATATCCCTTTTTTAAGAATGCTAGTGAGGTACCGACTGCGGTTTATCATTTGATTTATTTGGGGTTAACGCGGTTTTTTAACAATTGTGTTAACCCATTGGTCGAAGACGAATTACTCTGCCTTGACTTCATTCACACGGCGGAACTATCAAATCATTGATTACAAACCCGCGTCGTTACCGACTGACCTACCAATCCTCGGACTAATAGTTGGATACAATAGTGAACCTACAGGTATACCTAGAAAAACTATGACATAATATAACATGTTATACTATGCGTCTCGCCACACCAAAGTAAGCCGAGCATCAGAAATATTATAAAGCATCTTCCATTAATTCATCGGAAAGAATGAAAGAGCTAGTCGGAACAAACTCACAATCGCTCGCTCGAAATATCTTGTCGGCACCAGAGAGTACATAAGCAAATACCGAAACGCAATTCCCTCGATTATTTACACACATAGGTCGTTTTACGCAAGCACGACTTTCGTATTAATTGACTTATATATGTAATGTAGGAATCATTCTGTTCTGACTACGCAGAAATGCACACTGATTTGGATCGTTCAGGGTCGTAAAACTTCGAAGATCTGTTTTTGTATGACGGGGTCAATAGTATAGTCTCAAACTGTCAAATACGAACAGGAGAATACGATTGATTAAAGGTTATGATTAAATAAACATATTCGTTATTTAGAAATGTGTGTTAATGTCTAGTTATTTCAGATACCTAAAGGGTAAAGTTAAACGTAAAGGTCTATCGACAGGACTATGCGTTAAACATACATTGTTCCGCTTTTCAAGTCACCAACAGTGATTGATTCGAATTGACGGATGTTCTAAACGATTGTCATTAATATCACGGCGCTGAATATATATTTGCCTATTTGTTAGATAATAAAATATAGTGAAATCTATATACATCCAATTTAGGACCATTTAAGTCATGTCCTGAAATGCCTTTAAACCAGCCCCATTGTAGAAATAATATTTAGGATGCACAACAATTGACGGCAGGGAGGAGAGGAAGACAAGAGATGTGTTAATTGTTTTCTTTCGAAGATAATTCAATACACCAATATATCAAATAACAAGAGCCCCAAGAGGGCCAGTATCGCTCCACGGCCATAAGGCAAAAATAAAATCTCCAAACAGCCCTGCCCCGTGGTGGCTATTTTGTTTACCAACCACCATGGCTTAAAGGAATCTTGTAGAGTGTCACCAAAGGAATGTTTCTGCAAAATTATTTGAAAATATGCCTGACACTTTCGGAGGAGAAGATTTTTTAAGTTTTCACTATGGTCATATAAGTCAAAATAGCCCCGCCCTCTGGCGGCCATGTTTTTCGACCAATCAACATGGCTTGAAGGAATCTGATAGAGGGTCACCCAATGAACATTTCTACAAAATTATTTGAAAATCGGCTGAACACTTTCGGAGAAGAAGATGTTTTAAGTTTTCACTATAGCTATATAACGCAAAAAAGCCCCGCCCCCTGGCGGCCATGTTTTTCGCCCAATCAACATTTCTTGAAGGAATCTAATTATTAAGGTTTACACAAGGAACATTTCTACAAAATTATTTGAAAATCGGCCTGACACTTTTGGAGGAGAATATTTTTTAAGTTTGCTCTTTAGCCATATAGGCAAAATAGCCCCGCCCTGTGACGGCCATGTTTTTTTACCAATCAACATGGCTTGAAGGAATCTGATAGAGGGTCACCCACGGAACATTTCTACATAATTATTTGAAAATCTGCTGAACACTTTTTGAGAAGAAGATTATTTAAGTTTTCACTATAGCTATATAAGGCAAAAAAGCCCCGCCCCCTGGCGGCCATGTTTTTCGCCCAATCAAAATTTCTTGAAGGAATCTAATAAAGGGTCACCCAAGGAACATTTCTACAAAATCGGTTGCCATGGAAACCAGAATTTTGAATGGATCAAAAAAATTTGAAGGAATTTAGTAGAGGACATTGAGAGGATGCTTCCCATGAAGTTTCAACCAAATTGGCCAAGTGGTTAGGGAGAAGAAGTCGTTTAAAGTAAAAAGTTAACGCACGCACGCACGCACGCACGCACGCACGCACGCACGCACGCACGGACGCACGACGGACAATTCGCCATGACATAAGCTCGACTGGCTTTCAGCCAGTGGAGCTAAAAACTAAAAAAAAAAAAATTATGCTTTCCAAATGTCCGTACTACTTCCTTTTTGTCATGCCATAACTGGCGACTTCACTGTTGTTGTACACCATTCACGCACCTACACAACGTGTAAATGAGTAAAACATATTATTGAATTATATGTCGGACAAAATTCAAAATGATTAGACAATACTACCATTAATGGGACAATGAATGAAAATTACAGTTATTGTTCTTGCTGCACCGCTCTACTCCTTATATTCATAACTACATCGTGCAAATTGATGCTAAGCCCCGGTAGCTCAGTCGGTAGCGACGCAGGCTGTCAATGCAGGTGATGTGAGTTCGAATCTAATCTCGACATTCTTTTCGACGTTTGACAAAAGTCACTCTGACAAGCATCATTCCTCTTTCACCAATGGGCTAACAGTATATGTGGAAAAGCAGCCAGTTCCTTGGAAAGTATGATGTGTGGAATAATGGTGTTAGAAAGCCAGGAACCACTTGAATAGGTGAACTGGCTGCCCTCGCCGTGCTATGACTTAATCTAATTTAAAAAAAGCGTCAAACCCCAATCAATCAATCAATCAATCAAGCAAAAAATATGTTAGTTTTGAAGCGTAGCTATTGACACCCGAAACACAGTTTGAACAACAAGAATATACTCAATATTTCACAAAATAAAGTAAATAAATGAAACCAAGCATTGAATCAAGTCAACAGTTAATACGTTTATTTGTTTTTTACGATCCTTTCTTTCGTAAATAGGTAGCACCCATAGATATATGTTTTCCTAACAACAATGTTTAAAGAAACAGATAGTTGGACAAGCGAATAGACACCTCTATATAATCGAACTGCTAAAAAACATACCGCCCATACAGTCTCATGTGGAATGCTTACCAATGGACGAGACGTTAACCTTTGTAAATCAATGGGATGTTAGTTCGAAACCATTTCAGACGTTAGACCAAAATATTGAAACTCTCTATAAATTATACTTATTAAAAAGAGTTAAACCATATGACAAACATATTATTTTTAGTAGTTTTACAATTTGTTACGTTGTTTCCAAGAGACATATTGTGCCAATTCTAGGTATTACTCCTATGCTTGCTACAACCGACAACCATTAACATATTCCTATTTAATATAATTGATGCAGTGTCCTTTCGTTAATGATTCAATTGGACAGTAATGGAAAAAAATATAAATCGAACTTACAATTGCTTATCCTACTGGTATTATATTTGAATGTGTGGTCTCAATAGTGCAGCAGTGTAATCTAATCAGTTGTGTAAACTGTCAGCATACTTATACGAAGACATGAAAATCGACGTTTAATCAGTTATCGGTTATCGAAAAACCACGAACCTTTATCAAACAAAGTCTTATAAGTAGGTTATGTGTTATAAAGGGTAGCATTGTTATTCACTATCAGAAAACACCAAATGAAGTACGTCATAGCGTTTTAATATATGCAGCAAAGAGAAACCTTTTCGAGGAATGATAAAGAATTAACCGGACTGTGTCTATACATTCCCTATATAATGAGCAATATTAAAAGTACGCAACATAGGAACACATTTTAGTACATGTAACCTGAAACTTCCACGACCTTTGCAATAACAAAGAAAATACATTAATAATCAACTTGTCTATATCGAGAACCGTCGCCAAACACAAAATGACGTTGCCCGATGTCGTATTTCTAAGTTACAATATGCGCACCAGTCATTTAACTACATGTACATAGTCCCTTCTACAAAACACATTTCTGGCGATCCACTGGTCAAATATATCCTAATACAAATCTGTGTCATATCTGAAACATACGGTAAGCAGTATACGACACTTCCTGAAAGTTGTAAAACTTTCGTCTCTTCAAAGTAGACTTTACCACTATAAAAAATGAAAGTCTTTGTTGTCGACTCATTTGAGCCCCCAGCAGGCGTACACAGGCGTTAATGTGTTCCTCCATTTGTGGGATTGTAATTTAGTTTATGTATCAAAATGATAATGAATGTCTCGTCTTTGGTCACGACATTGTCCAAGAATGCATCACCTTATCGAAGAAAGCGGTTTAGTTTCGAATGATTCACACGCCTCTATTGAGTGCCATAACTGAGTAAGCGAGGTACCTATATCTAAGCGAAGTATCTATATTATCTAAGCGAGATATCTTTATCGCACTGACTTTTTTCAATTTATATGATACATCGCACAATGTTCAATGTGATAACTGTGACTAACGTCTAAGTGACCACATACGTTTAACGGCCCTTCAACATCTCATCTAAATTTACTAGTGAACTTGTTCCATCTCAGAAA
Organism: Serripes groenlandicus; assembly: GCA_031761405.1. Lineage (NCBI taxonomy): Eukaryota > Metazoa > Mollusca > Bivalvia > Cardiida > Cardiidae > Serripes > Serripes groenlandicus. The sequence goes on along the minus strand of JASEVX010000007.1, from coordinate 50,465,993 downwards.
ACTCTGATACTACATGTATTAACACATTACGTTCAGACATTTCTTCACTGATGATGCCTGTTGAATCCGTGTATATGTTTGCTATAGTGACAACAACATTTACTATCTGCGCGCGTTTTTTTATGCTAGCCTTATACAATTTGTCCAAGCCAAGTTAAGAAAAACACGGCAAGGGGACGGGGCTGATTTAATTTACATGGCAAAAGTAGTTATGTTTATGCCTAATAGTGGCCCTATCCGATATCCTTGTTAAACAAAATTCCGCCGTTCTATCCATTTCTTCGCCGACCTAGATATTTACTCCAGTTATAAATTTGAAAGTTGTTAGCTATTTATCAATGATGTACATGCGGTTATTATCCAGTTGATACCTAATTCTTTTATAAGTGTCTCACTTAAATAAGCGCGTATTCATTGTGTCCCTTGAGTAAATGCGTATTCATTATGTCCCTCGAGTAAATGCGTATTTAGAGTGTCCCTCGAGTAAATGCGTATTTAGAGTGTCCCTTGAGTAAATGCGTATTTAGAGTGTCCCTCGAGTAAATGCGTATTTAGAGTGTCCCTTGAGTAAGTGCGTATTTAGAGTGTCCATTGAGTATGCGTATTAATTGTGTCCCTTGAGTAAATGCGTATTCATTGTGTCCTTTGAGTTAATGCGTATTCATTGTGTCCCTTAAGTAAATGCGTATTCATTGTGTCCCTTAAGTAAATGCGTATTTAGAGTGTCCCTTAAGTAAATGCGTATTCATTGTGTCCCTTGAGTTAATGCGTATTTAGAGTGTCCCTTGAGTAAATGCGTATTTAGAGTGTCCCTTGAATAAATGCGTATTCATTGTTTCCATTGACTATATTTATATGCTTATTACCGTTGACGTCGTGATAATGTCAGTATGATATACATTGAACAGTTTAACTGGTTATTTTTGTATATTTGAGTTGATTGATTAGGGTTCAACGCCGTTTTCACCAATTGTTCAGTCATATAACGTCCATCAGTTCGTTAATTCCTGCGTTTCCTGGTCTTCCAACACCAGTACACCACACAACATACTTTTCAAGCAACTCCCTGCTCTTCCAAATAGACTGTTAAACAGCCCATTGGTGGAAGACGAATGACGCATGTAACAGTGACTTTTGTCAAACGTCGGAGAGATTGTTGGCCGAGCTGAGATTCGAACTCACAACCCCTGGATTGACAGCCCGCGTCGCTACCGACTGATCATCAGAGGCTCGGCTAGTTTTTGTGTCGCAATGCAATGTACTTTTTAAGTATCATTATATTTCTATACAGGACGTCGATAGTTCAGACGCGTAAAAATGCGTCTATTTGTGGGATAGCGTTAACGACTACAACAGCAGCATGCAAGTCGATCTAATTTATATTTACTTACAGTGTTTTGAGTTGAAATCAGGTTCTTCAGAATCTGACATACGCCACTTATCTTGAAATGTGTCAAAGACAAGTAAAAGGAAAGTAAGCTCCTCTCTGTGAAGACCAACCGTCAGGTATTTGCAACCAGTGCAATATAGATCAAGACCTATCAGGTCATGCAGTCTGATAAGGGTCAGTACTTTTCGGAAATACATTAAACTTAATGAAACTTCGGTAAAGCAGTATTTATATTAATTATTTAGCATTGATGGACAAACAGGTGTTTTTTTCTCGTACCTGTAGTAAATCGGCTTTAGATTGGTATACCCGGCGTACCGTTAATATGTACGGTTTTGTATAGTATTATATATATATATATATACATATATACTAGGGATAGCAAAGGTTACCGATATTGCTAAGCGGTTACTCGTATCATTTTGTAACCGGTTACTCCTCGGTTAACTGTATAGATTCATAGACATAACACATTCAGACTAGAACGTTGTTATCGGAACGTTTACATTCGTGTCAACCAAATTGTTTTATTTTATTTTCTTAATTCGTAGTTGGGGTTTTAGCCCCTGGTCATAGTAGAACAATTCTTCTTTTTTTTTGGAATTGACAGCCTGCCAATTTCTGTTAATTTATCGAAGGGATCTTTATAAATACTTTACAAATACAACAATTCGAATTCATCAAATTCCTTCCAATAACAATATAATTTAAATTCAATTCAATATATTTTATTGGCATATAACAAATACATGTTGTCGCCAAAATTGACAATACCTTTAGCGGTTTATAGTACAATACATATTGATTACAAATTTACATAAGAGAAAAGCATGATAAAATTAAGTTTCATCATCTTTTTTAAGATTCGCTAAGTAAACATATTTTGACAATTTGAATAAAAAAGATCTTTGCTCTGATTTCATTAACATTTGAAATGTATTCATATTTGTTCAGTTGTAATAATACCTGAGAAGACCCTATATTCATACATCCCTGTACATACACGTAGGGCATACCAAAAAGAAATGATATTTTTATCATATTTAAATTGCACATGTTGCATTTTCTATTTCCTCTTTCAATATTTCTAAATCTTCCTTCCTCAATTAAAAGTTTTTGAGAAGAACATCTAAATTTTGTCAGAGATATTCTGTGTTTGATATTACTGACACAATCTAATTATGTTTCTCTTGCAAAAATTATTCTTGATTAATCTGTAGGTTTCTAAATTACTTGACTCATTTACGCCGACATCCATAATATATACACAGACGTCGCGGGCTTCTTCCACCGGTAAATAGATATCCGCCTTGACCAAATGGTAATCTTCAGATGTGTAAGACAGAGCTTCCCGTGTTTAATCTTATCCTCGGCTGTCATAGTTGAGGGGTTGTGAACCCTATTCCTTAGCATAGCCCAGGTAAGTCACCAACCGGCCAGAACCGCGGGCATTGAGAATTGTAAATGCGCGTGATATATTTGATATTCTAATGAAACTGCTTAATATCAAATGTATCCATACAAATTAATCGGTAAAGCTCGGTTGTTGTAGAGCACCACTTATATACACATGTAAATATCAGAGACGTCTTCATTCGACAAAATTATATTTCGAATATTACACAGACCGTATTAGTGGTGTAGTGGTAGGGCGTCCGTCTTCGGTGCGGGAGGTTTCCGGTTGTGTCCCGTGTCAGGCCTTAAAAATACTTTTAAAATGTCTTTCCCACCTTGACGCTCAGGGTTGTAGAGTGAGCATTACGACTGACTCATTAGAGTCAGGAAACTTGGCCAGTAGTTCTGGTAACTTATCCCTGACACGCAGTGATATAACTAAACAAAAGAATAAAAGCGTCCTAAAACACGAAACAAATAAACATATCAAAGTATCACCCTACCGCCTGTGGACGGTGAAACACTTGGGTATCCGGAAGACACTTTACTTGCTGGTCGATGAAACACCAGCTACCATGAGCTGATTGCATGATCACTACTAGGAATATCGCAGACAATGTACGACTGTGAATAGCTAGCATCGCAGTGTTAGTCGCTCCACGTTCCGTCATGATATTTACTCAACAAGATAGAGCATTATTTCACACCGTTCCAGTTGTCTGGCTCCCCTGAAGCATAGTTTCAATGTGAGCGGCGACTGTCGATTCGGGAACGTAATTAATCTACGTATAGCGAAGACTCGTGTGAGTCTGTGCAGGCGTATCTTCCTTCATGAAAACATACATACAGAGATAAATACAGCAGTTGCGATTTTATTAATAACCGTTTATTATAACATATCATATATACTTAATTATATAAAGAATCAATAACAAGTATATATAATTACGGAGACAAACACAAACGGTGATATCTATGTTATCCCTTGCAATATATGTGTATATGTCTACCAATTAAAAGTTCAAGTAAAATAAATATAGATAGATATATAGATACATTGTATTGACTTAAACTATACATATTTTTTCTCATACAGCATAAGTATTAATATATAGGGTGCTTTAATTGTATTTTAGTGGTACTGTTAATTAATAGGCTCATACTTTATATATTTACTTTACTCACACTGTTAATTGATAGATAAAACAAATATATTACGGAAGAAATACGATATCACCGTTAGTATAGTCCACGGGAGATATGTCAGTTCATGCATACGCTCTGTCACTTATTAACATGCCGATGCAAAAGCCACTGCCCGCTGTAATTACAAATGTAATATGTTAAAAATGTAATAAAACTTTATGAAATGTGTTTGATTTGCAAGAACGTAAAATAAAACTTTATGGACTATGGCTAGTTGTGTAGTGTCCTTTCTACCGGGTCTCTAAGGTGCATGAACAGTAAGTGTATAGGGTTACACTATGTTCAAAAAGATTAAAGTGACATTACAAACAGAACTTAATAATTCTAGCTATATGTTGACTATACATGTGAGCTTTCATAATGCTCAATCTTGATCATAAATATCTTCTTTTTGTTTAATTACTTCGTATTTTGTGTTTATATGCTCCCGTTTTTGCTATATACTTCTGCTAAACTGGAAGGAGAATATACTTTCCCCTCTCCTTCCAAAGCTTGTGTCAAACTTAACTTATAACTAGAGGCAATACACCTATATATATGTTAATATTTAAGCACGTATGTTTGTTTTTTATCTAATGGATCTAGTTAGAGGTTTTAAAACAGTTTATTGGTAAAAAAACAACACTTGAGAAACGTCAGCTTGTATGATACATTATAGTTGCAGTGAATGTTAAGCAAACCGTTAACCAAGTGGTTTCAGGACTAAACTTGTCATTTCACGACTAAACTTCAATTGCTGAATATCACATAGATCGTAGCATATAAAACGTTTAATCCCTACGTCAATATTGACCCTTTCTGCTCTTGGTAACCTTTTTATATAGGCTATGGTAGCTAGGTGAGCAATATAGGCACATCTCCGCCTTCTTGTTTAAAATAAAGGGACATTTGGTCTTCTTGTTCGAAATATTTACATCCTGTCTGCTTGCACAGGTTATTTCAATGTACTGAACTGCATCTGCTTCCTTTAAGTCATGCTTCAAAATCATGCGCGGCGTCTTTGATGCTTTGCATCAAAATTCTTCTTGTCATTTACTTGAATACAGTCTAGAACTGCAATTGTATCATTTACTTGACTGCAGTCCTGCAGTGTGATATTATCAATGATTTGAATGCAGTCGTGATTTGTGCGTTTGTATGCAGTAGTGTGAGGCAATATGATATACTCGTGTTTATAGTGTCCATAGTTAGTGTATGAAATGATCTTACACATCAACCTAATGCATATTTGTACCTTTTCATTGAAATACCAATAAAATGCGTTTATTAGTAAGGAATTTTTGCTTGTACCATAACGAAGTGAAACTAAACAAAATACTTATTGTTTACTTATCGTTTATTTGTTTAGATGTACAGTCAAACCTGTGCTAAAGACCACATTTGAAAAATAATTCCCTGTCTATTTCAACCACACTTTTTGTCTCTAAATTATTAATTGTCTGCACAAATGACCCTGTATTTCAAGATCAAGATTACCTGGAGGCCTAAATCACTGAATAAACATATATTAGTGTAATGATACATACCATAGACAGTGAACGCAGACAATAGATGGGTTGTTAATACTAATAGGATCCTGGAAAAACAACGACGGTCCGGAAGAGACCTCGAACCTCTCCATTCCGGGGTCGACGTATTACCATGATACATTGTACAAAGCACGGCATAGGCAAACACATCTAAATAATTGATTATGCAAATGTTTGTTATGAATGGTTTATAGATGTAATTATATAATGGTTTCATTATCAAACAAAACAACATATTGAGAATAAAAGAAAATGTCGCATTGAATGAGTCGATTGCCTTCCATTGTTTACCTTCATGTTTTATATTCCGAACAAAAGTGACTTTAATCTAACTCTTTGACCGTGGACCCGGAAGTAACCATGTCCTCGGAATTGACTGTAAACTCGGAATGAGTGTATATTTGGAAGTGACTGTAGACTTGGAAGTGACTGTAGACTTGGAAGTGACTGTGGACTGGGAGGTGACTGTGGACTCGGAATTGACTGTGGACTCGGAATAGACTGTGGACTCGGAATTATCCTTGAACTCGGAATTAATCGTGGATTCGGAATTTGATCGCGAACTCGGCAGTGACCATGGGTCCGGAAATGACGCTGGACTTGGAAGTGACCGTGACTCGGAATTGTCAGTAGACACGTAAGTGACAGTGGAATCGGTATCGTTCGTGGACTCGGAAATGGCCGTGAACTAAGAAATGACCGTATACTTGGAATTGACTGCGGACTTGGAAGTAACCATTGGACCCGTAATTTCCCTTATAATCGGAAGTAGCAGTTTACTCGAAAATGACCATGGAGTAATAAGTGACCGTAGTTTCTGATAATAATATTCGGTTTAATGGTTTCGAAAAAAAGTAGACACCTCCCCTGTGCGAACTAACGTTTTTACCTCGAATCATGTCTATTCTATAGACATCCTCCCCTGAGCGAACTTAGGTTTTTACCTCGAATCATCCCATGTTTCTATAGACACCTCCCCTGTGCGAACTTAAGTTTTTACCTCGAATCATGTCTTTATTTCTATAGACACCTCCCCTGTGCGAACTTAAGTTTTTACCTCGAATCATGTCTATGTTTTTATAGACACCTCCCCTGTGCGAACTTAAGATTTTACCTCGAATCATGTCTATGTTTCTATAGACACTTCCCCTCTGTGAACTTAAGTTTTTACCTCGAATCATGTCTATGTTTCTATAGACACTTCCCCTGTGCAAACTTAAGTTTTTACCTCGAATCATGTCTATGTTTCTATAGACACCTCCCCTGTGCGAACTTAAGTTTTTACCAGGTTCGAATAATGTCTATGTTTCTATAGACACCTCCCCTGTGCAAAGTTAAGTTTTTACCTCGAATCATGTCTATGTTTCTATAGACACCTCCCCTGTACGAACTTAAGTTTTTACCTCGAATCATGTCTATGTTTCTATAGACACCTCCCTTGTGCGAACTTAAGTTTTTACCTCGAAGCAAGTATATATTTCTATAGACACCTCCCCTGAGCGAACTTAAGTTTTTACCTCGAATCATGTCTATGTTTCTATAGACACCTCCCCTGTGCGAACTTAAGTTTTTACATCGAATCATGTCTATTTTTCTATAGACACCTCCCCTGTGCGAACTTAAGTTTTTACCAGGTTCGAATAATGTCTATGTTTCTATAGACACCTCCCCTGTGCGAACTTAAGTTTTTACCTCGAATCATGTCTATGTTTCTATATACACCTCCCCTGTGCGAACTTAAGTTTTTACCTCGAATCATGTCTATGTTCCTATAGACACCTCCCCTGTGCGAACTGAAGTTTTTACCTCGAATCATGTATATATTTCTATAGACACCTCCCCTGAGCGAACTTAAGTTTTTACCTCGAATCATGTCTATGTTTCTATAGACACCTCCCCTGTGCGAACTTAAGTTTTTACCTCGAATCATGTCTATGTTTCTATAGACACCTCCCCTGTGCGAACTTAAGTTTTTACCAGGTTCGAATAATGTCTATGTTTCTATAGACACCTCCCCTGTGCGAACTTAAGTTTTTACCTCGAATCATGTCTATGTTTCTATAGACACCTCCCCTGTGCGAACTTAAGTTTTTACCTCGAATAATGTCTATGTTTCTATAGACACCTCCCCTGTGCGAACTGAAGTTTTTACCTCGAATCATGTATATATTTCTATAGACACCTCCCCTGAGTGAACTTAAGTTTTTACCTCGAATCATGTCTATGTTTCTATAGACACCTCCCCTGTGCGAACTTAAGTTTTTACCTCAAATCATGTCTATGTTTCTATAGACAACTCCCCTGTGCGAACTTAAGTTTTTACCAGGTTCGAATAATGTCTATGTTTCTATAGACACCTCCCCTGTGCGAACTTAAGTTTTTACCTCGAATCATGTCTATGTTTCTATAGACACCTCCCCTGTGCGAACTTAAGTTTTTACCTCGAATCATGCGTATGTTTCTATAGATACCTCCCCTGTGTGAACTGAAGTTTTTACCTCGAATCATGTCTATGTTTCTATAGACACATCCCCTGTGTGAACTGAAGTTTTTACCTCGAATCATGTCTACGTTTCTATAGACACTTCCTCTGTGTGAACTGAAGTTTTTACCTCGAATCATGTCTATGTTTCTATAGACACCTCCCCTGTTCGAACTCAATTTTTTACCTCGAATCATGTATAGAATGATGTCTATGTTCCTATATATCAGCAAAGTATTTTACGACGTTTTCATTTCAATGTGTCAACGTCTTTGTTATGACCCAGCCGGGGATCAAACACGCGATTTTCCAAAAATGAGACGGGTGTCCGACCTTTACACCCAACAGGCCGTTTACTTTCATTTATATGTAAACTAACCGACGAACAATTTGGAACTTTCGGTTTTCTTTATTTCCGAGTGCAGTGGACCGACTCATTCGGGTCATACCAAAACAATTTAATTCTGGTCAATTTAAAAAATACGTTGAACCTTTTCACGTTACAGCTCCATATTCATTGATTGAATTGTTGTGTGTGATTTAATGACGACATATTACAACAGCACGTTCACCCAACCATGTATTGTCTCGATTTCTCACACCAATTCTCTAAACAGCAGTATTTCCCTACAACAAGCCAATTTCCACATACACTTTAGACCGTTCCTGGAAAGCGAATTGTCGGGAAAAAAGGTTGGCCTAGGTGGATTTTGAACTTTGCGAGACTACGTTAAACACTTTTAAAAATACATACCTTACTTTCCATTGGACTGCAGTTTATATAAGGACTATTGTAAAATTAACCTTTATGTTCCCTTTATAGTCACGAATAATGCGTATGTAACTGGATACATTTATATGTATAGGTTAATAACAAAGTATATTCTGTTCTAGTCTGATAATGTCTGACACACGTTTTATCAAACTCCATATGACTAATTAGCCAACAGTTGAATATGTGATCTGAACCTACTCCTTTAACAATACCACCGACTCACTGGTGTCAGGGTAAACTGTAACATTCCGTAAAGCAACATTAAGCTAAATACTTCATAATGATTCATTGAACATTTTAAACATATTTTCAATAACTTCCCGGCGACATTACTGTATGAGTAACGCGATATCCGCTACTTAAATATATTCTGTTTTTCAACATTCTTTCAACAATATCACGGCGACCAGTTCACATACCCATGTATTACTGCTTTCTCGCAAAAATACTTCGCACGACATTCTTCTCTAGCAACTAGTTTCTTTGTTTGTTTGTTCGTGTGTTCAAGTCTCTTTCAACAGTTTAGGTCATATCGCGCCGGACAGGAAAGATGATATTGATCACATACCTTATATTTACATCACGAAATAGTATATCAGGTATGAAAACAATACCACACCACCTGTATGAGTTCAAGAGATTCATTGAATCCAGTCTGTCAGACCCATTCAGCTGGGATTTACGGTTGAAGCCAGCGTCCGACTGTGGATGCCATTTTGACTGAATGTCCCCAGCAAAAGAAGCATCATGCAAATAGTGTCATAATTTGTAATGATTTGTGTCATTCTCAGTGGAGAATAATTTGTCGAATCGGATTCGAGCAAACACTCAGTGTAACCCTCTTCAAGACATAGACACTTACTGGCGTATCTGCAATAGACTACAATTGAAAACATTGTAAAACAAGGAGAAATTGCTCATTAAGTTAGATAAACTGTCGACGAGTTTTACCTGAAATAATGTTGAAAATGCGCCGTAAACCCCAATAAATACGCAACTGCATACGTTTGATATTTAAACTAAATTTGATAACGATATATTCAAGTGTTGATCGAGGTTTAACCCATTCCCTTATGTAGACATTTCTAAATTTGATAACGATATATTCGAGTGTTGACCGTGGTTTAACCCATTACTTTATGTAGACATTGCTAAATTTGATAACGATATATTCGAGTGTTGACCTAGGTTTAACCCATTCCCTTATGTAGACGTTTTTAAATTTGATACCGATATATTCAAATGTTGACCGATGTTTAATCCATTCAATTATGTAGATATTTCTAAATTTGATAACAATATTCGAGTGTTGACGGATGTTTAACCCATTCCCTTATGTAGACATTTCTAAATTTGAAAACGATATATTCGAGTGTTTACCTAGGTTTAACCCATTCCCTCATGTAGATATTTCTAAATTTGATAACAATATTCGAGTGTTGACGGATGTTTAACCCATTCCCTTATGTAGACATTTCTAAATTTGAAAACGATATATTCGACTGTTGACCTAGGTTTAACCCATTCCCTTATGTAGACGTTTTTAAATTTAATAACGATATATTCAAGTGTTGACCGATGTTTAATCCATTCAATTATGTAGATATTTATAAATTTGATAACGATATATTCGAGTGTTGACGGATGTTCAACCCATTCCCTTATGTTGACATTTCTAAATTTGATAACGATATATTCGAGTGTTGACCGAGGTTTAACCCATTCCCTCATGTAGACATTTCTAAATTTGATAACGATATATTCGAGTGTTGACCGAGGTTTAACCCATTCCCTCATGTAGACATTTCTAAATGTGATAACGATATATTCGAGTGTTGACGGATTTTTAAGCCATTCCCTTATGTAGAAATTTCTAAATTTGATAACGATATATTCGAGTGTTGACCGAGGTTTAACACATTCCCTTATGTAGACACTTCTGAACTTGATAACGATATATTCGAGTGTTGATCGAGGTTTAACCCATTCCCTTATGTAGACACTTCTGAACTTGATAACGATACATTCGAGTACTGATCGAGGTTTAACCCATTCCCTTATGTAGACATTTCTAAATGTAATAACGATATATTCGAGTGTTGACCGAGGTTTAACCCATTCCCTTATGTAGACACTTCTGAACTTGATAACGATATATTCGAGTGTTGATCGAGGTTTAACCCATTTCCTCATGTAGACATTTCTAAACTTGATAACGATAAATTAGAGTGTTGACCGAGGTTTAACCCATTCCCTTATGTAGACAGTTCTAAACTTGATAACGATATATTCGAGTGTTGACCGAGGTTTAAGCCATTCCCTTATGTAGACACTTCTAAACTTGATAACGATATATTCGAGTGTTGACCGAGGTTTAACCCATTCCCTTATGTAGACACTTCTAAAGTTGATAGCGATATATTCGAGTGTTGACCGAGGTTTAACCCATTCCCTCATGTAGACATTTCTAAACTTGATAACGATATATTCGAGCGTTGACCGAGGTTTAATCCATTCCCTTATGTAGACAGTTCTAAATTTGATAACGATATATTCGTGTGTTGACCGAGGTTTAACCCATTCCCTTATGAAGACATTTCTGACGAATCAGCATCAAACTAATTTAGAAAACGTGTCAAAATATGAAATTGCTCATAATGAGGAATTTCTTCTTTTACCACAACTTTTCCAACTATATCAATTATTCAAAACATTTCCATATACAAACTGTCCACATATTTGCCCAGACATTTTTACGAAGGCGTTCGCTGCAACTTTGTCGAATTTGATCAGTATAATTATGTTATCAGGTATAAGTTTTCAATCGATTTAATGGTGATCCGATGTATGTACAATATTTTGTTGGTTTGTTTGTTTATTATTGTTTTGTGTTTAACGTCACTATCAACATTTTGTAAGTTATATCGCGTCGTTATCTTAGTAAGTTTCAAGTACATCTAGTCCATTTCTTCTGACACAAGCCAGTCAGTCGTAATGCTTACCCAGAACCCTGAGCACCAAGAAGAGAAGTCACAAACAGTACAGAAGTAGCAATAGAATACGTAATCAATATAATATACGTAATATATACTGTACAATCAGTCGTCTGCTATTTTTTTTAAACGTGTTTACTTTGTGTTAAAACAAATGTATATATACATATATGTAAATAAATATCAATGTAAACGCGATCAGGGCGATCGAGATCAGCATTTACATCCATAATGATCGAATTCTTGAATGTCCGGTAGTTGTTTTTATTTATAAAACAAGTATATAGCAACAGTTGAATACTTACACACATTTCTACTTAAACTATATAGAAACCATATACTGCATACTCAAACGTCACTTTTTGTGCAACTGTACTCGGATATTTCATTCTTTATTGTCAATATGTAATCTAAGAAATATGTTATATTTAATAACAAATGTCAAACATAATTTGACTCTATATGGCTAGTTTTAATTAATGCATTGAAACAAGGGTTAACTAGTTAAATATCTTCCTGTAACAGCATGTATTACTATGTGTATTCACGTGCCCTATCCATGTATATAATAGTCATACTTAAGGTCAAGCACCTACGACGGAGTGGCGGCTCAGTGTGATACAATATAAACACAATGACCAAATACCACATTTTCGACATGATTAAATGTACATATATGCATGTGTGTATGTGTGTGTGTGTGGGGGTGGGGGGGGGGAGTTTCATCAGTCATATTTGTTACCACTCATACTGTCATAATGTTAACTTCAATATATCAAAGCATCTTTATAATTGTAAAATATAGTTGAAAGGGAATGGCCGTATCTAATGTTGTGAGAACTTGTGGCCAGACCCTTTTGCCTATAATAGTATATGATATACCTGTGCAATGTATAATGTTAAATAATAATATATGATATACCTGTGCAATGTATAATGTTAAATAATTGTATATGATATACCTGTAAAATGTATAATGTTAAATAATTGTATATGATATACCTGTAAAATGTATAATGTTAAATAATTGGATATGGCAATAGAATATGTTTAAACTAAAAATCCCCGACGCTAACCACACGACCACGGCGGATTCCTTTGGTTTGACAAACGAGCACCATCGTGGGAAAAGGCACACGTATATCGTTGTGACTAGTATATATCCAGATCAGCCCTGTATACTCTGTTTATTTTGATCAAGATACACATTGCTAACATATTACGTAACATATTACAGGTCAGCCCTGTATACTCTGCATACTTCAGTCAAGATACACATTGCTCACATATTACCCAACATATTACAGGTCAGCCCAGTATACTCTGTATACTTCGGTCAAGATACACATTGCTCACATATTACCCAACATATTACAAGGTCAGCCCAGTATACTCTGTATACTTCGGTCAAGATACACATTGCTCACATATTACCCAACATATTACAGGTCAGCCCAGTATACTCTGTATACTTCGGTCAAGATACACATTGCTCACATATTACCCAACATATTACAGGTCAGCCCAGTATACTCTGTATACTTCAGTCAAGATACACATTGCTCACATATTACCCAACATATTACAGGTCAGCCCAGTATACTCTGTATACTTCAGTCAAGATACACATTGCTCACATATGACCCAACATATTACAGGTCAGCCCTGTATACTCTGTATACTTCGGTTAAGATACACATTGCTCACATATTACCCAACATATTACTTCAAAAAGCTTGTTAGAAACTAACCTTTTCCCACCCACATCAAATATGTAGCCTCTTTGAAAGCATCTTATTACAAATTTGAAAGATCTCTATTAATGACATTTTAATCTCTATTAATGACATTTTAATTATTTAAAAATAGAGTTGAAAACATTGTTACAAATGGTGAAATTGCTCATCATGAATAATTCACCTTTGCCAAGATGTTTTCAAAAATCGTCTGCTGCAGAGGCGACTAAAAACGTCTATCTGTGGGAAAGGGTTAACTCATGTAGATACCGACAAGACAGAGCAGATGTCCGGTGTGATCTTACTTCGATAGTCAAGGCTCCTTCGTACATAACCATTCTCTTAAGTATCAGAAATGGACAAATCACCAATGGCTTGCGAAGATAAGGATGATCTGGTTCTACATAAAGCACACAAACACAATTGTACATTGTATCGGGGACAGACTCGATTATTATTGAGGTTTATTATGGATATGAAATTATGTCTTATGTCATTAACTTGTTCATGTGCGCACGCATTTTGAAGGAATCACAGAAGACGACCTTTAACGATATGGAGACAAAAATGAGAAATTGTTCATAATGAGTAATTTATCCTATTCCCACATTCTTTTCAACTCTTTTCGTTAATTTATATGTATTCTTTCCTTATTTTTGCCGAGCTGTTTTAAATGTCGTCTGCTTCACGTTGGTCTTCTTTGGGAAAGGGTTAGTATAAGTGTTTAATGTTGAAAACATGCACCCCTGAATGACTCGGCGATTTACGTACAAGGTCGGTATTTGTTTAGAGTAGTCAAGCCAACGAACAATACCGATCACCAAAGACCCGATACGGAAATCAACGAAGAGCACTTTGGGGAGGCTAAAAACAAGTATAATTAGTTGCGAAATATAATCGCACTGTTTTCAAAAAACATCTTGTACATCTTTCCAAGGACGCGCTCATTTAATATCTTCCGAAAAAAATAACTCACTGATTTAAAAATGTTGTTTGATATAGCATATTGGTGTTAATTGAAACTTTTCAAAGTGCTTCAGATTCCATAATTCTAAATTCTTTACGAATATAACATTTCAAGAGAAATTGAAATTCATGTAGAACATAATCTAAGTTTACAATGGCTTTTTTTTGTTAAAGCCAATTTGACAAATGACCCCCATACACACTCTGGAGAACGTCGCAACCTCCACTTTTCCACATAGAATGTAAGCCCATTGGCGGAAGACGAATGACGCTAGTCACAGTTACTTTTATCAAACGTCTGAAAGAATGTTGGCCAAGCCGGGGTTCGAACCCACAACCCCTAGATACACAGCCCGCGTCACTTCCGACTGAGCTACCCGGGCTCGGCTCATTCCTATCAAGCAATACTAGATGATATTTTCAAAAGTGTCATTTACTGGATATTACTTTACCTATGGTTTTAACCATTTCCAACATACAGCAAATAATATATAGATGACGACTTTTAAAACATTCAGTTTAAATCTTTACAAATGAAATGTTGATTTTTGAATAGAGAAAAGAAATTTGGAAAATTGGTTATAGCTTATAAAGAGTAAGTTCTCTTTTTTTGCTACAATGTTTTCAAAAGTCGTCTGCTGCAGATGCGTCAAAATGCGTCTACGAACAGGAAATGTTAATGACGATCCAGACAAGAGGTCACTTAGAAACAACAAATTTTCCACTTGAATATATAAGCCGTTCCACGATAAAACCAACATTATGGACTATGCGTAATGTATCGCAGACTACGCAGGCTAATCAGGGCCGACATATTCCGTTTCAGGGGGATAGAGATATAGAGTAATGATTCCCGAAAGGAAAAATCCACATGCGACGAAATGTGTCTTTCCAGGTTAGCCTGTGTGGCATGCTAAGGCCAATCCGGGTCGATACTTTAAGCAGAGTCCACTTTGTTGGTTTTATCGTGGAACGGCTCTTACTAGCCCTTGCCTCGCGGAATTTGCGACAAGTGTATATGTATCTAAACCAATCTACGAATGAACACTTCGGTAGAAATGTATTATTAATTTAATATACATCATCGATCACTCGAATAAGTCGATACCTCGAAGTAATTTATCGATTCTTTTCGACTTCGAGTTATCGCAAGGTCAGCCTTGCTTCAAATTGACATATAAGTGTCTGCTATTCGCTATGTCGAACATTACATTAAACCCTATGGGGACCTGCATGCGAACCCACTACCTTTCTTATTGCGTCAAATGATATTGACGCATTGGCCCTTACAACAAATCTGCATACACTATTAGGCTCATTGGTGAAATACAAATGACTTTTAACAAACTATCTTTGTTCAACCATTATACATAATAAACAACCATATCGGGGATCGGTAAGTGTTTCAAGGGCTTTCGAGTGTTTTTAATGAAAACATCTGCTTGTACTCATATATTTTTAAGAACGCAGTGAAAAGTGAAAATAAATAGGCGAAATTTCGTTAAGATTCGCTATCTAGTTATATCGGTAATTGCCGGAGTCACGTCACACGATTAATAAGTGTGTTGCGCTGCTTTCAACATTGTTTCAGTTGTATCACGGCGTTTTCTTGGTAAGTTACCGATGCGGTAAAATGTGATTAAGGAAATTTTTAATAAATAGGGTAAGGTTGACGGTCACGACCTCCCTTCAACCTATGTTGTTATGTTACGCTTTTAGAGTCAGAAGTTTCAACCATGCTTTATAAGGGAGTCTGGATTCCTTTTTATATTTATAAAGGTTTAGTATAAACAGGGATGAATGTGTCTATAAGAGGAGTAAGTAACCAGATTGTGTCCTAAAAGATCAACCCTTCCCAGCATTTGTAGAAAGTTAAACTAAAAAGAATCGAATATATGGCAATAGGACAGATATTTTCTTAAAATGTAAACATTCTTCTAATGCAATTGATCAAAAGAACATAATGAAAACATTACACTTTTTGACAACCGCAAAAGAGTCAACGAAAACAACAACAGCACACGAACTTTACATAGGCAGTTTTCGGCAATGCGGTTAAGAATATACAAAACTGCAAACCAAATAACAGCTACATATATTTAAATCGTTTTGCAGAGACGTGGTAACCAAATATAGTATTAGTGCTATTTTGGTACTAGATCTACTTAGATTTGAGGAATATCGGACTTACATTTGAGCTAATCAAAGCACTGAAGTGCTGACGGCTTGGGGTTGCAGGAAGGTTGGAGAAGAAGGGAAATTGTGAAAGAAAATAACAATTGAAGCTTATGTTATTGTAGCTATTGATAAGAAGTTTAAAGATCATATCATAAATAGTCAATATTATATAACTGACAATTTGAAAAAAGAGGACCTTGTTGACACTATATCGCTCACCTGAGTACACAAGTATACACATTTAAGACATGGAGAATCAAAGGAAAATTTGACAGCAGATTTAAGCAGAATATTTTGAAGTTTCTGCCTTATTTTATAGAGAAATATGTTAATGTTAAATCAACTTCCATAAAGTAGAAATAATTCTCTAAACCATATACTAGACTGGGAGAAAGTATTTGGACAATGCAAACCTCATCATGACAATTGTTCTGACAAAGATTCAAAATGCAATATTAGAACATGGACTAGATACCATCAATACAAACATTCTGACACAGTTTCAAACTGCTGAAGCAAATAAATGGTTCTCAAGAGTATTAGCAAGATTTTCCTTCAATTTGGTCTAGTTATCTAGTTTTTAACCCGGCATGACTCGTATTCGAACTTGGCCTTGATATCATGAGGATAAGTATTCTGACCAAAGTTTTAAAAATGTGGCTTCTACAGTGTTGACAAGATTGTCCTTCAATTTGGCCTAGTGGTCGTTTTTTTTAACAGACATAACCAATATTCGAACTTGGCCTACATATCATCAAGACAAACATTCTGAACAGTTTCAACTCCAGAGTGTTAAAAAGATTTCCCTTCAAATGCCTAGTGACTTATTTTCTGACCCAATATGAGCCATATTCGAACTTGACTTAGATATCATTACGACAAACATTCTTACGATAATGACGTTGATACATGTACCTCCACAGCGCTTGCAAGCACCTGTACGGCACAATCGGGCCGCCCGATTGAGGGGGAGGTTTGTGTTTGAACGTTACCGCTACAACTTTGTTCTTGGTGCATTGGTGGCTGAAGAGGAGAGGCATGGTCTCATTCACTTCATTGACACTCTCCATCTCTTGTGGTTTCTGCCCTCTCCTTCTTCTTCTTCTTCTTCTTCTTCTTCTTCTTCTTCTTCTGCTTCTTCAGTCCTCCTTTTTTCTAGGGCAGCTCGTAGTACTGTTACTCTGACACTTTTGTGATAAACTGTGTGTTAGATTGTTACCTTCTGTGGTTAGCGACTGGATAATCTGAAGAATGATGCAATGTATTCCTCAAGCTCTCGATTTACACCTGGCGTGTATCGTCCGATGGCAGGTCTTACCTTATAAAGTTTACCGACTCGTCGATAAGTGCTATATCAATTGGCGGTAACTGTACGAATGTCGTAGTAGCCCGCTGCTGAAGTGAGGTAAATCGTTTGATGAATTCCTGGAGCAGATGATCCAAAATGGGATAGTTATAAAAGGCTTATAATATTCCTCCGGGACGGATTCACGAATAGCCACAGCTTCCTGAAACACCTGTAGTTTAAGTACTGGTGAAATGTTCAGGACTGGAAACGGACTTGAGATAAATCAGTGTATTAATTTTCTAAAGTTTATATATTAAAAAAATAAATAGAGATTATTCAACTCATGTTTTCAAAGATTAGGATATATTTCACGAGCCGTCGCGTGAATGGGAGTGACTCCTCCCATTCACAAGACGGCGAGTGAAATATATCCTAATCTTTGAAAACATGAGTTGAATAATCTGTTTATTACATTTTATTGTTATTTTATTCATTTTTTTTTCTCTTTACGTTTCTTCCACCATATTTACTGGGTGTTATATTTTGTCTTTTTACCTACTTTGCGCATTTATTCGGATAAGGCGTGGCCTAATTTACTTTGCTGTGGAATTCACAATGGCGGTTAATCTCGAGTGTTATGTTTTTGTGACGCGTGTTTTGTACAGCAATTATCCGTGAAGAGAGTCTCTGATTAATTATAATAACAGTGAATAAAATGTGTTAATTATGGATACAAACAAAGCAATATGACATGTCTGTTCATGGAAGTATGTGCCTGACGGAATCGAAAAATGTAAGTTTTTGTTGATGGATAATTGGGTTGTAGTGGGAGGGGTAAAACATGTACATTTTCTCACGAGGACCCCAGCTGTGTTATAACCGTAACCCATTTATCTATCCAACGTCTATAAAGGCATAACTGGGCACTTTAACAGTGTTAGCGGCTTGCCGTGTTAGCTTAACAACTCTTTCCTTGCTTTTCACCAGTACTTGAGCACACAACAAATCGGTTGAAATATATCCCATCCTTTCATCTTACTTATCTGGTTCACAGATTTATAAATTAAACTTTATTTCAATTATATTTTATAATTTCTACAAACTGCGATTATACTGTTGAGTTACGATACTCTAAAATGAAGATGATAGCCGGTTGCAACTTTCACTATGTCAATTACTCAATAACAAATTTATTTTATCAAATTGACTAATTTTTAATTAATCACTGGGACGTTTTTGACTTGTCAGAGAAAGGAAGGTTATTTTAAATGGTAGTATTACTAAAGTAGGAGGATAGCACATTTTAGCTTTAGGATCCTTGTGCTTTTATTGGCGTATGTACCACAGTGCCCGACTTTTGATCTATCATTTGATTGATCTTAAATTAAATGTGTTAGCTACATTTGAGACCTTATAGTTTTAACTGGAAAAACACCTGGTCAAGCCAGGAGTTCTGAGTTCAAATCTCAGTGGGGACAAAATGACACTAACTATATACATAACATTTAATAAATCTGAGCAAATACTGATTTATTTAAATCTTTATTTCCTCCATATAATGAAGATCAATATTTTACAGAAGGCTCATGAACTTAATTCTGATCTTTCAAAAAATAAATTGAATAATCCCTCTTTTTTCATATAGATGAAACACAAAGCATAGATTTAATTAAATCTTTTCCTCACAGATGCATAGATGTTTGTGCGAAAAACGCGCTTCAATTTCCCAAAATAAAAGGCTACGGCTTCTTCCCAATTTCTTGAAAAAAGACAATGCATTTAAGGAATGACTCTTATTTACAATTTCCTCTTTTCATTACTTTATGTTAATCTCTGCAAAAAAGTTTTTAATAACAATGAAGATACCATAATTATGTTACCAACAACATATATTTGTTTAAATGACTAGCTGATACTTGTAATGTTGTATATCATTGGTTAAATTACATTGTGTTATTGAAATAACAAATTACATCATTTTCCTACAGAGGTCATGAAAGGTCGACCGGTTCATGCAAAATGAACGTCAAGTTAGACCTATACAAAAGACTAGGCGAATGGAAAGAATATTTATTGAAACTGCAGGGCATATTATATTGTAATCATCACAAGCCGTCGCGTGAATGGGAGTGACGTAGTCACGAGTGACTCCTCCTATTCACAAGACGGCGAGTGAAATATGTTCCAATCTTTGAATAATCTGTTTATTACATTTCATTGTTGTTTTTTGTAATATGTTTAGTTTTTCAATCCGGTCTTCCACCATAGTATATGTTAACTATGGATTATTTTTCGTTTTTTTACCTACTTTTTGCGCATTATTTTCGGATGAGGCGTGGCCGTGGAAAATAAGGGAGGGACACGCATGCGTAATTGTGGTGTGAAATAACAAATAGTAAGTATTGTTATTACACCGGTTTAATAACAATAAATCGACGATTATGAATTTTCTTTCACCGAGATAACATTATCTTTGATAGATAGAAAGATAGAAATGTAATAAAAAAATTTTTTTATTTAAGTGAAATAATTCACTATCAATATTAAATTTATGAAAATATGATTATTTAACCCTTTCCCTCAAACAACAATTCTGCAGCAGTTGACTTTGAACATATTTTGTCAAAAAAATGGGTTATCTCTTTAATTGAATTGATAACCTATGACTAAAAGTTGAAAAACATTGTGGCAAAAGGAGAAACTGCATGTTTTGTGCAATTTCTTCTTTTGTCACTATGTTTCAAAAATCTGTCTGCTGCAAAGGGGTCAAAAAGTGTCTATATGAGGGAAAGGGTTTACAACATGTTTCATTGTCTTGTAGGTTAGGAGGATTACCGGTTAGGAAGAAACAAAAAACACTGATCAATGCTATAAATTCACTCTTCTCTTTTCAATTCCACAACAAATTTTAACAAATAAAACAATAAATTGTGATTATATAAAACTGTCAACATCTTTTACAATTAATACTTAAAATATTTAATATTTGTCCATTAATTAATTAACCCTTTCCCTCATATAGACACTTTCGGACGCCTCTACAGCATGTGACTTTTTGAAAACATAGTGACAAAAGAAGAAATTGCACAAAACCTGAAATTTCTCCTTTTGCCACAATGTTTTCGACTTTTTGTCATTGTTTATCGATTCAATTATTGAGATTTTGGCAAAATACATTCAATGTCGTCTGCTGCAGAATTGTCATATGAGGGAAAGGTGGGTTAAAAAACATATTTAATTAACCAGGAGAATAAAATGTAATAAACAGATTTTTCAACTCATGTGTTTCAAAGATTAGAATATATTTCACTCGCTGTCTTGTGAATGGGAGGAGTCACTCCCATTCCTGCGACGGCTCGTGAAATATATCCTAATCTTTGAAAACATGAGTTGAATAATCTCTATCTAATCGCTGTCTGATGATACTATTCTCCTAAAGCGCTTGCGCGGTGGCGAATCACATACTCCTTTTTGAGAAGACTTACAAGGAGATGTATTTTTTGAATAAAATGTGAAGGTACCACCTGTTATTGTAGTATTTCCAAAATAAGACAATAATGCATTTTGGTTGTAGGACTTTTGCTCTGGTTGGCAGTACATGTTGCCTTCTTGACCAAACATAGTGCCTGGTTGGTCATATGTTGTGCCCTGTTGGCCATACATGATGGTGCCTGGTTGGCTTAACGTTTTGCTTTGAATTTCTCTTAGAGGTGTAACATTTTTGTTTATTGCTTTAGAAATTGCCTTTTGTTTTGTTTCGTTAAGTTTGCTATAATTATTTACACTTTGAAGGTTTTTATGTCCTGTGATTTGGACTGTTTCAGTTGGAGGTAAGTTAAGGTCCACACATTTTTGTACAAGATGTTTCCTGACACTGTGGTTTGTTATTTTTCTATTGGAATCTATTGTTGGACATTGCATTCTCATGCTCTTTGTTAAACCATATATTTTATTTATCCCCATTGGCGATGCCTTGAACCAGTTCTGACCCTCAGTTGGTGTTGGAGTGTTAATGGCCAGGAAGAATGGGTCCTCAGGATTGCTCATTAATGCTGGGCGCTTTGTAGCATAAAGGCGGTATGCTGCAACAGGACACATAGCCTTGTCGTCTGTATTCCACGCCTTTGGCTTAAATTTTCTTATGTCATTCAAGTTTTGTCCAGTCCTTGTTTTTGTCGTTCTTTCTTTCTGATGAACCAGATACTCATCTCCATCTTCATCCTTTCCAATTTCAATGTCACCCCATTTGGGATCTCTTTGTTCTTTCCCCCCTCGCATCCCAAGTACAAGTGAAAAGTTTAGATGCAGCATGTTAATTACAGCTGGAGGACTATGTAGCCCCATAATGCCTTCTGAAAACAATTCTGCTATGTCGAAATCCGTCAATTCTGCCGCTTCATTGGGCTTATTCCCAAAACCTTTGGATTTTAACTCTTTCTGCTTTGCAATTAGAGCTGCGTTACTGTGGGGAAAGAGGACGTTTTTGAGGACTCTATGTGGGTACCTTGCTTGTACCAAATACCTATCAAAGCTACTCATGAAGCCCCTGAGAGTCGATGGTTCATATTCCTTCTTGTCTTTTCCTTTTCTGGCCCCTAGCAAAAAGTTACCGAAAATGGTATCTAGCTCAGCAACAGGAATGTGTTCAATTTGTCTTGATTCCCCAACGCATTTTAGGTATGATCTGAACTGATTCATGTCACTTTTTGTTTTCTTCTTTGTGGCATCATTTTCCATGTCTGCGATGAACTTGTTTGCAGAATTAGTATCATAGAATACAAATCTCGATGGTTCATCTGTAATTAAAAATTATGTTTCAGTTAATTACCAATTTAATTTAAAATGATTAGTATTTATATTGTGATTATGAACAAATTAATAAAAAAAAAATCACCCGAGCGGGGACGCGAACCTCGGTACCTTGACTTACAAAGCCGTGTCGCTACCAACTGCGCTATGGAGATAACTTACTACGTAACGTTTATTGATCATATTTATAATGTCAAACAGACGTCAAAGTTTATCGATTGTATTTACAAGGTAAAACAGACGCCCACTTTCCACCAATAATGTTGGTATTCAAGGCAAATAGGAATTTAAACTTTGAGTGGTTATTACATTCTGTTTAATATTTTTAATACATTTGCAGCTTTTGCTTTTATAAATACAAAGCAAAACACTAAAAGTGACAGCGAAAGCAGACGAACTTGGCAAGCATTGTTTTTATTTTGTTTGAGAATGAAAGAAAGCATATTAAATTGCATTTAATAAAATGAATACCTTGTTTGTCTGAAATTGAGACTGAATCTTCCAATTCGTCTTCTTCAGCCAGTAGGTTGGATATTTCGTCCCATTCTAACTGAAGCAGGAAATCTGACATTGTTGTTTTGTCCACCTGTATGACGTCAGTCTTGAAAATAGTCCGTGGAAAAAGGGGAGGGGCCAATTGTGGTGTGAAATAACAAATAGTAAATATTGTTATTACACCGGTGTAATAACAATAAATCGACGATTATGAATTTTCTTTCACCGAGATATCCTTATCTTTCATGGACAGAAATGTAATAAATAAATAAATTGCATAAAACATAAGAAATAAGTTCCGATTTTGTTCCGATTTTCTCAATGGGAAAAGTTCTTTATACTCAAATAAAAAATGTAGATACAATGTATGGCTGTATTTTGAATCAACATAAACATATGTATGCGACTCGTTATCACTTCCGTAAACTTTGCAAAATTATTGTATCATATATCAAATTGTAATTATAGATCGAATACCAACGCAATCAGACACACACTTATAAAGATAACTTGCAAGATTCTACCTCTTTCTCAATGTTGCTGTTACAGTTCAATGTTTAATACTTGAAATAAAACCAACAGGCATCTTGTCATAAGCCTATTATGTTTAATCCAAAACCTTTCGTCGTCTGTTTTATTTAGGATTGTGAATCTCTGGACTTTAAGGGTAGGCTTTACGATGGATTCATTGATTGGGCAATAAGGCCGTTTTCAACAATATTTCAGTCATATCACGGCGACCAGTTCACCTAACGTGTGTTACCAGGCCTTCTTGTACAAGTACTCTACACACCATTCTTCCCATACAGACTATTTATGTCACCTAACGTGTCTTACTAGGCCTTCTTGCACAAGTACTCTACACAACATTCTTCCCATATAGACTATTTATGTCACCTAACGTGTGTTACCAGGCCTTATCGCACAAGTACACTACACACCATTCTTCCTATATAGACTATTTATGTCACCTAACATGTGTTACCAGGCCTTCTCGCAGAAGTACTCTACACACCATTCTTCCCATACAGACTATTTATGTCACCTAACGTGTGTTACCAGGCCTTCTTGCACAAGTACTCTACACACCATTCTTTCCATACAGACTATTTATGTCACCTAACGTGTGTTACCAGGCCTTCTTGTACACGTACTCTACACACCATTCTTCCCATACAGACTATTTATGTCACCTAACGTGTGTTACCAGGCCTTCTCGCACAAGTACTTTACACACCATTCCTCCCATACAGACTATTTATGTTACCTAACGTGTGTTACCAGGCCTTCTTGTACACGTACTCTACACACCATTCCTCCCATACAGACTATTTATGTCACCTAACGTGTGTTACCAGGCCTTCTTGTACACGTACTCTACACACCATTCTTCCCATACAGACTATTTATGTTACCTAACGTGTGTTACCAGGCCTTCTTGTACACGTACTCTACACACCATTCTTCCCATACAGACTATTTATGTTACCTAACATGTGTTACCAGGCCTTCTTGTACACGTACTCTACACACCATTCTTCCCATACAGACTATTTATGTTACCTAACATGTGTTACCAGGCCTTCTTGTACACGTACTCTACACACCATTCTTCCCATACAGACTATTTATGTTACCTAACGTGTGTTACCAGGCCTTATCGCACAAGTACTCTAAACAACATTCTTCCCATATAGACTATGTATGTCACCTAACGTGTGTTACCAGGCCTTATCGCACAAGTACTCTATACACCATTCTTCCCATACAGACTATTTATGTTACCTAACATGTGTTACCAGGCCTTCTTGTACACGTACTCTACACACCATTCCTCCCATACAGACTATTTATGTCACCTAACGTGTGTTACCAGGCCTTCTTGTACACGTACTCTACACACCATTCTTCCCATACAGACTATTTATGTTACCTAACGTGTGTTACCAGGCCTTCTTGTACACGTACTCTACACACCATTCTTCCCATACAGACTATTTATGTTACCTAACATGTGTTACCAGGCCTTATCGCACAAGTACTCTAAACACCAATCTTCCCATATAGACTATGTATGTCACCTAACGTGTGTTACCAGGCCTTATCGCACAAGTACTCTATACACCATTCTTCCCATACAGACTATTTATGTCACCTAACGTGTGTTACTAGGCCTTCTCACACACGTACTCTACACACCATTCTTCCCATACAGACTAATTATGTCACCTAACGTGTGTTATCAGGCCTTATCGCACAAGTACTCTACACACCATTCTTCCCATACAGACTATTTATGTCACCTAACGTGTGTTACCAGGCCTTCTTGCACACGTACTCTACACACCATTCTTCCCATACAGACTATGTATGTCACCTAACGTGTGTTACCAGGTCTTCTCACACAAGTACTCTACACACCATTCTTCCCATACAGACTTGTTATGTCACCTAACGTGTGTTACCAGGCCTTCTCGCACAAGTACTCTACACACCATTCTTCCCATACAGACTATTTATGTCACCTAACGTGTGTTACCAGGCCTTCTCACACAAGTACTCTACACACCATTCTTCCCATACAGACTATTTAGCCTATTGGTGAAAGACGAATGACACAAGTCACAATGACTTCTGTCAATCATCGGAAAGAATGAAGGCAGTTTCTAGGGTGTCCTAAAAGGTTTTTATACATGTTCATCACTCCATTGGGCTTAGGCTTAGTCGTTGTGACTAGCGGCATTCTTTCTCCACCAATTGGCAAAATAGTATTTTTTTTGAAAATGTCAAGGCCTACACCGAGGTAAACATTGCAAGATCTTTTACATAATCGCCACTACTGTGCCTTCGGCGCTTTGATTGACAATTTTCTATCCTATGGCATAATGTCAGTCTATTTTCTGTATGGCAAAAATGTTAAAATTCTAAAATCCCAATACCTGGTTGTTTTA